>PVIC010012161.1:0-40189 GCA_004025085.1 Thryonomys swinderianus | reverse complement strand
ACACAAATGTCTATCAACTGAAGACTGGATAAAGAAGATGCAGCTTTTCTATAAAATGGAGTATTGCTGTGCCATAAAGAATGATGAGATTAAATTATTTATACTCAAATGGACATACCTTCAGGATATACTCATAAGTGAAATAAATAGGTCGCAGATGTGTAAATATTATACCTTTTCTCTAGTATGAGAAACTGAAGTTGTAAATGTGTTCTAGAATGCATGATCGATATTGTGAAATAATAAATATTCAAAGGGAAATGGGTCTTAGGGGTAAATAATGAGGAAAGAAAAAATTGATGATAAAAAAGAAGGAAACAAAGCTTTTGTATATAGGGGCAGAGAGTGAGAGTGAATACAGGAAGGGGAAAATGAAAATTAAGTTGTGTCAAATACTCAATGTGGAATGTAATTGTGATGTGTATATATAATGTACCAATAATATGTACTAATTTTAAAAAGTAAATTAAAATAGTTTACATGTCTGTACCAATCTTCTACAATGACTACAATCATAATGTACTATAAACATGTTTTCATAAAAGTGAATATTGAATTTTGTTATAGACAAATCACACACACACACAAAAGAATTGTATATTCTATTTTAACCTCATGTATTTCAGTAAAAATAAGCAGAAATGATCAATGTTCATTGTACAAAGACTACTGGGCTACTTGGTCGAACAATTCAAATGCATATATTGAGAATGAAAATTTCCATAACAATAAACTAAATTTCATAGCTATAAGGATTGACTATAAATATTAACAGTGAACATGGAGTTATGATTTATAATATAACTGATTTTAGCATAATTTGACTGAATATCTGCATTACAAAAGTATTAAAAATCTGTTAAATAATTCAATGCTCATATTCTTTTGCTTGACTCCAGACTATCATGTTTTCAATTAATGTGCTATGAAATGTTTTCCAAACACAACTTCATGGTTAGGGTCAAAAGTTATATGCAAGATAGAGACTCTGATTTTAATATCAAAGACCAAGTGAGAATTAGTCAACTTATTCTTTGTTTAAACAGAAAACATTTAAATATTTCTATTTAAGCAGAATTTTTTTAAAATTTTGAATCTTTATTGGTACATTATGTGTGTGTATGTATATATATATATATATATATATAAAATATATGTATTGTGATCAAACACAATATTGAGAATTTGTATTAGCATACTGCAGAAATTTTTGTAATTAAATTATTATTGTGCAGCTAAATTTTGTACTATTTATATTATTAATGACAAGATTATTTTATAATCCAGCTTTTGGTAATACAAGTTTTATTATAATATAAACTTTAGAGAGAGCCATTCTATCCATTCTAGAGAAGTCAAAGTAATTTAGAGGCAAAATGAATTAAATTTACACTAGTTTTTATTTTTTTGAGACAGCCACATACATACACACACATAAATATATTTGAAATCACCACAGAATACAACATACTTCTTTTGATTTTATAAAGATTGCAGTACACAGTTCGCCTTCATATGATATTGTCTAGACACCATAGGAAAAAATGGAAGGGACTGAAGCAAGGGGTGAAATGTTGCTTCCATCTTTCTCATTCTCTTGCAAAATCCTTTATAATGTTACAAAGAAGGGAAGAGAGAAGAAGAAGGTGAGGGGGAAGAAGGAGAAGGAGGGGAAAGAGAGAAGATGAGGGGAAAGAGAGAGAGAGGGGAACAGCTTCATGTTTTAGTATTTGCAGCTGGTGTTTCTTGCCAGCTTTTCGTACAAGGGCTACACACATTCATTTGGCACGGGGCCATGTAAATTATATGAAAAGTCTTTAACTAATTTATTTGAAAATGGAGATTAATGAGGCTACTGCAAACAGAAATCTTAGGGTACATAAAAAAGCCAAAGAAATTATAGCCTTAAAGGAAGAACATCTGAGCCTGAAATATATTTAATTGAAAGTGAAAGGAAAAGAATAAAATAAATGAAATAACCATTTAACTAAAACTTTGTCTCAATAAAATGGAGTAGAGCAAAATAACACAAAATAGATGATGTCAGGATAAAAACAAAAAATAGCAAAGGAAAATTATGCAGAAAATTAAGTAAATGAAAGCTTCCGGTTGAAAGACAAGCTGGCAGTATGTGATACAAAAAGAACTGAGAAAATGTGAAAATGAAATTATAAAGCATTTAAAATGATGGAAATAATAGTAATTTAACATAAATAAATTTAAAGTTAATAACAAGTATGCATTCATTAAATTTGTCTGAATAGGAAATGTAAAACATGAAGAAGTGTATGTGATTAGAGAAACAAGAAATAATTTAAAGATTTCTATCCTTAAAAGGAACCATAACTGAGTGGATATATACAAACAAGTCTTTTGAAAGATAAAATCTGTGTACGTAAATCCATCTAAGAACAGAAGTTTCCTAAACGATTCCACAAGCCTGAATAACAATGATACCATCAAGCTCACATAAACATACAAATGACTACAGTAGGTCTATCTAGTCTCTGCACATACATGTAAAAATCTAAAAACATAAACAGAGTCCAACAGTTCATCACAAAAGTAATGCATTAGATATTATTAAATAACTTATTTCAAGACATTTCTTCAGCATTACATACATAATGTTGCCTGATAAGACAGAATGAGAAAAATAATGATACCACATCCAATATAAAATGGTAGGTATAATCTAATTCCCACACTTGAACTAAATTTAAAAAAATTACAAAATAGTGATTGGGAGAATAAACATTCTTAACTTTCTATCGAAGTATTTCAATTAGAACTAATCCCCAAGTATCTGCTATCATTACTACTTTTTAAGATTATACTGAAAGATATATTCAATAAAATATATAAAAGGTAGAGAAAACTAAACTGAATATTGAGAAAGAAACAAAGAAAAGCATCATTTCCAAGAATTACTGTAATTTTCCTGAACATCTGAAAAACTTTGTAAGAGTTTGTCAGAGTTACAAGAACTTTGTAAGACAGGTAGACAAAGAACATACATAAAACAATTATCTTCTTGTACACTGGCAACATTAAATTTTTAAAGTACAGAAAATTTATCATGAGCAATATATAAAAACAAACTGCAATTTAACTTCTGAGGAGCTGAAGAAGAGATACAGCAAGAAGATTCTGAAATTTTGGAACTACTAGATTTTATTGACATACCTGGAAATTAGAATGAAAAGGAAGAAACAGTATGTTGTTTGCTAAAATAATACTGTAAGAATATAGTTATCTCCTACACATCTACACGTGCACCTGTGGGCTGATGTGCAAATACATGTATACATGTAGCTGCATGTATAATGAAAACACAAGTGTAATGCAGATCTCAACAAAATGTTTTAAATGACTTGAAGTAACCCAAAAAAACTTGGAAGTATATAAAAATAAGATAGGATATTTTGAGACAGAAAAAAGGGGCTATTTGCCCTTTTAGATTAAAGATCCTATGTTAAAGCTTTCCCATTACTGTAACAATGTAGAAAACTGTGTGGATGGAATGGACTGAACAGTAGAAAAACCAAACCATGTACCAGAACTAGAAATTTCAACGTGACGGGAAAAGAACACACTACTCAACTGTTCTGTGACACAACACAGATACTGTAAAATCACTGTCTATAGAGTGAGGTAGGAATACATACATTATACCTTATAGAAAAATACACCCTGCTTGAGTCGAAGAGCCAAATAAAAACAACAAAGCTCTTAGTTTAGAAAGAAAAAATAAAGTTATTTTTAAAAGGCTGCATTAATTGTAGTCATAAAATGCAGAACGGAACTATGAAGGTGAAACATAAAAACTTATTTTAGAAAATAGATTCGTCTTATGGAAAAGTATATCCATGCAACGTTAAAGACCTAAACAACATATTTAGGTTGTTACCTAAACAAAAAGCTCAACAAATAAATTCTAGCAAAACTGAGAGGTAAAACAGTCAGGTGGAAATCAACACATCACGTTTATTTGTGGTGAAAGCACTGGAAGACACGGGATTGCTGTTAGGAAGAAAAGGTTTTGCTTTCACAGAAACCCACAGCTAAACATGCTGTGTTTTTGATGAGGACAAGGCTGAGAGGCGGTGTCTGCTTAGCATATGTGAAGCCTGCGGCTCGGCCTTCCCCCAAATTCTAACAATAATAAATTTGGGCCAGAGATTTAGCTCAGTGGTTCCGCTGCCTGCTTAGCAAGTGCAAGGTCCCTGGTTCGATCCGGTAACCACATACAATGATATGATATTGAGCGTGGTGGCTCACGCTCACCAGCAATCAGTATCACATACCACAGTGCCGGGCATGATGGCTCATGCCTGTAATCCCAGCACTCGGGAGGCAAAGGCAGGAGGATTGCTGAGTTCGAGACTTGCCTGGGTTCCATAGTGAGCTCAGGGCCAGCCTGAACTACAAAGCGAGACCTTGTCTCAAAAAAAAAAAAAAATTAAAAGTCACTCACAGTTATAGATCTCTCCTTCCTGAGGACATGGTCTTGCTAAACCTCATGGTACAGGCTAGCAAAGCAAAATATATTCTTTTTTTCTTCTTCTTTTTGGCGAGAGATTTAGAATAGAAGATGGTAATGGCGGGAAGAACACATGCCAGTCTGACAATGATGGTGTCTGTTGAGAAAAGAGCTCAGCATAGCTGGATAAACGGAAACTTCTTTATTCAGTCTACAGTTGATGGGCATTTGGGTTTTTTCCAAGATTTAGCCATCACAAACTGAGCTGCTATAAACATGGGTGCACATAAGTCACTCTTATGTGAATCTTGTAATTCTTTTGTGTATATCCCTGGCCGGGGAATAGCAGGGTCAAATGGGCACTCTAATCCTAGTTTTCAGAGGCATCTCCACACTGATCTCCATAGAGGTTGTACAAGTTTACTTTCCCATCAACAGTGGAGAAGCTTTCCTTTCTCCCTGCAAGCATTTGTTGTTACCTTGGGGAAACACTAATAAGTGAAATAAATAGGTCACAGATGTGTAAATGCCGTATCTTTTCTCTGGTATGAGCAACTGAAGATGTAAATGAGTTTCAGAATGTATGATAGATATTGTGAAACAGAACATACTCAAAGGGAAAAGGGGGGCAGGGAGAAGCAACAAGGGGAAAGACGAAATGTGATGGTAAAAAAAAAAAGAAACAAAGCTTATGTATATGGGGGTGGGGAGGTAGGGTGGGCAGCAGCATGGGAAAAAAATGAGCACTCATGCCATATACTGGTAGAAATTCTCAATGTTTAATGTAATCATGATGTGTATATAAAATATACTGATATTCAAATATAAAAAAGGGAAATATCTTAACATTATTTACTTTTAATTATAATATATGCTTGTAGCATGTGGTTCCTAAAAATACAGGTTGGGAGATACAACAAGGAGTCTGTTTCAAGTCTTCGTTCTGCCGGAAACCGTGATCTCTAAGAATGAACTCCCTGAAGTCTCATCACAGTTCATGAGCGTTTCATTATGGGAAGATTTACAAGAGTGCCCAATATCTCTTTTACCTCTCAAACTTGCAAACATCATATAAGGAAAAACGTAGTCAATGAGGGGCTGGCGGTCACTATAGGCGAGGTTTAGAATTTGTCTTCTGTTTTCAACAAGCAGCTTCTGGACACGAGCCCATGGTGCGTGCATCCAAAGTTCACCGCTGCTATCAGTGTAGGTGAAACCACTGCACATCGCGAGCCTACGACGCTGCTGCCTCCATCCGGGGCCTGCCGTCAGTGTCTGGTGTGCAGAGGGAGCCAGCCGGGGTCCTTAGCATCTGGGGTAAGCGGCTCCTGGTTCAACCTCTTAGTTTCTCTCCGTCTTGACTCTGGGAGCTGGAGGCTTCCCTCAAAATATCTCATTTGAACTGCTGTGAATCCCTCCTTGTCTCTACGCTGAAACTGAAAGGAAATTCTGTCTGAAATTTTTTCTGAGATCCCAGACTTTGCAAACAATTAGGCTCAGGTTTAGACATTTCCTCCCTGGCAGAAATCCTTGGGAAGCTATCAAAATAATCTCCCGACAATCACAGTATTCTTATCTGTGAAGGGTTGGTGTAGAGATTATATGAAATTTGCAATGGATAAATTATTTTCACACAGTAGCTTCATGTTATTATTTTTAAAGTTAAATTATAAGAAGAGCAGTAATAGGTATTCAAAGTGAACTCACATTGTTTGTCAGGTTCTTTTAAGAGCTAGACTTTCTAAGGTTGAAAAATACATTTTTGCCTGAGTATCCAAAAAAAAACCCTGATAGTTCTGGAACTTGTGTTATGGAGCAGGCAAGGTGACCTTAAACAAATTATCTGAGCTCTCCATATGGAAAAATGTGTTTCCCAATACACTGTATATTGCACTAAGTACTCAATTTGTTCTTTCATGTATTTGATCAGTAACATATTTCCTCTGAGCTCTACACCTCAGTGGCCTAATTTTAAAAGTTTGACTATATTATTTCTGATTCTTCTCCTGAACCCTTAACATAGGATGGTATTTATCTTTGGTATCTTGGTTATTTCCACCTCTATCCTATTAGAATATAAGCACTAGCACCTGATATATCCTCCATATACCTAATTATGATAGTTATGTGATGTTTATCAAATAAATATATTGATGAATGAATTATTGAAAATATCTGACACGTCTCACCATTCTCTTAGGCCTTTGGAATACAAAATCGGCTTCTCAATGTGTGTTAGCGTATCAAGTTAATATGTATGTCTTTAATGCAGGGAGAAAAACCCTACCAACACCTTTGTCAAGTGCTATTCAAACAATGAAAATAATTTAATAAAAACTCCTATATAAGTGAGGCACATTTTTTTTTTTTTTGGCTTGACAGGAAGCCAAGGCTAAGGCTGAAAGACGGGATTGCTACGCCCGAGGAATTTTATTAGGTGCTGCACCCACGGGGGACACTCACTGCTCCACTGCTAGCAGGACAAACACAGGCAGAGTGGGTAGGGATGAAAACCAGAGGCACGAACAGCAGGCTGGATGATTGTGTGGCCTGTCTGGTCCCATCAGGACCTCTGGACTTCATGCGACAAGTACTCAAGAAATCCCAGGAGACGGACGGACCAAAGAACATTCGTCACGGAGTCTTCCTTTTTGTTTATGGAAGTTGAATACTGCTTTGAGAGAGGGTCCACTGAGCTTTCTTTGAAGAGAAATGTTCCCTACTTTCTCAGCAATTATCTCTCCTTTTTTCTTGGCCGAAACATAATTTCTGATCATTATCATAATTGTAATGTAATAATTGTGTTCAGTGTTTAACCGAAGGCACCATTAGTAATTATTTTTACAACGCTTGCGCTGCGGTAATACCAATCGGTGTCATCTCTCCGTGCACTCTGCGTGTCCCGCACGGTGAAGGACCGGCTAACAGCAGAAGTAATTACCAGGCAGCGCGGCCACAGGCACCTTCAGAGAATTTCAGCACCACGAGAATGCATCCTAATGAGTGGCCTTCGCTCTTCACCTCTAACTCTCTGGCCACTCTCTAATTAGGATCATCATGTCAGGCCACAGGATAGAATAGGATAGAATACAAATCACACCCAAAACTTCCAAATAGAATCGAAGGAGAAGTTTGGAACCTCCCAAAGTACAACATATGCAAAGTTTCACCTTAAGATCTTGTGGAAGAGCAGAATAATTGGGCTGCAGCATTGAAGTTGCTGCTTCCTCAAATTTCCAGTGATTTGGGCTGGGGCTGTAGCTAAAGGGGGGGCTCGCCAGCGCAAGGTCCCGAGTTCCAAACCAAATAGTCCCACCCACCAAAAAAAAAAAGAACAAGGGAAAGCAAATCCCCCATAAAACTCAACTGTCATCTCCCTTTTGTGTAAATACTGAGTAAAGCAAAAGCTGTGTCATCAGATCGCAAGTTAGAGACAAGACTGGAAAGGAATATTTCTAGAGTTCTCATCAGCTCTGATTTGATATCTGGTGTCAAGGGAGAAAATCACACATCAGATTAATTGCACAACTAATCTATGATCTAAATCTTTACAGTAATATGGGAAGGATTTTGTTTGTTCATTAAGACATTTAATTTCCTTGTATGTGGCTTTTATTCAAGTATTTGCTACTTTAAAATTGACACGGACTTCCTGTTTAAATATCCTAATAGAAAAATTAAAAAGAATAAAACTGTGCTTGATCTAGAATCATGGGTTTTTACCTCCACATCAGCAATAATATTTAATGACCTGTTAAAATGGAGTTTTCTGAAGTTTTGTATTATGCATACACAGCAGGGCTTCCTTAGAATAGCTTCTCTTCCAATGAGGAACAGAGAAAAAAGACAAGACAGGGTGGTGTCCTTGATAAAAGATTATAAGTTTCAGATTCCCTGTTCAAAGGCAAGATGCCCACCAGGGAATATCAAGTTCAGATATGATTTCCATGTCTGAGCTAAATAAACATTTTATAGACTTTTGAAAAATTATGTCTCTTTTTGACGCATACGCCATTTGTTCTCGTTCCCTGTTGCCTTCTCCCCTAGATACAGATGAAGACGGACACACCGTACTGTAGACCATCTCCAGGCTGCAGCGTTGAAGCCCTGTTGCTAACTAACTATTGCTAACTTGCTGTTAATAGGAGGAGCCCGGGAGGGAACAGGTCTCCGTTCTAGTTCCGGCCTCCTCCCTTGTCCTTCTGTTACCTGGCTGCTACCAGCTCCCTGTGTTTCCCTCTGCAAGCCCGGTTAGTACCTGGGACTCATCCTGGCGAGGTTCATACCCATAAGCCAAAGCAAATCTCTCCTCTTTTAAGTTGAGTGGTTCAGGTATTTTGTCCTGGTGACAAGGGGCGTGACTATGCCACCCTCGACAGAACCCTTGGTTTCTCTCAGCTGCTCTACCTCGGTGAGTCCCCCTGACATAGCCAGTAGCCCTAAAACTGTATTAATTTTCTTTGTTTTAAAATTGTTTACTAGCCACATACAAATATCATATCTATGCTGAACTTTCTTATATTCCAGATTTATGAAGTTACCATTCTTTATTAGTATTTTTCAGATCAAAATTAGATCGTTAACATTTTCCACATTCTTAGTTCTAATTTATACATTTTCATAGCTGTATATTGTGCAATTGTGTAAAATCAGACCTTTCCTTACTTATTGTATGCTTATTAAACCAGCTAACGGGTTAATTTGTGTTTTGCAGTCTTTTGCTCTTTGTCTAGATTTCTAAATTCTAAAGAAAATTTGCATCTGAATAAAATACTGACTGCTGAGTCAGCTATTCCAGGAAGACTGAGCAGGAGAAACTCCATTGCTGTGGTTTTTACATTCATAATGTTTTATTGAGACTTACAGAGTCTGAAACATGTGGAAAATCATTGCCATGCACATTAAAGGCATGGGCCTCCACTAGATTAAGGATCCATCAGTATTTGACTAAAATACTCTTCCTTAAATTTCCTCTATAAGGTCTTCCCTTGGATATTGTTAACCAATGTGGTCCTGAGGCTGACAGCTGGTCAGTCTCTAATCAGTCAGTTCCTGGCAATAAAGTTCTCCTTGTATTTTACCCCTGTCTCTCAACTAATTGGCTTAGATTGTAGAGTGAACTGCCTGAGCCTTCTGAGCAGTAACATAGGACTGGATTATCTCCCAGGACAAAATGTTTACATGTTAAATCTCTTAAATTTTCATGGTGATTCTCACTATTGTTAATTATTTTACTTATAAGATGGAGCTATAAAATAAAATGTACCTATTTCACATTTAAAAATCCTCATATGCCAAGTACTATGCACATTCAAATAAATTAATTAATTTATTAATAAAAAAGATGGAGCTATAGTTATTGTTATTGCAAGTTCCTATCTTGCTGAGGTCCATGTGATAGTCTTTAGAACTGAAATGGAGATTACATTCTCAAAAAGAGGCCTGGGGTTTTCTTCTAGTTGGGTCGAGGCTACATTAATTGGCTAGTTTTCTTCAGCTGGGCACGTGGCTGAACGCAGAATCCAGGTTGTGGCGCACACTGCTTTCTCATCTGATCTGACTTGTCTGTTTCTTTGGGGGAATCAATACCCACCCAACCCATGGCAATACATTTACTTTTAGACACTATTCACACTATCTGGTCTATTTTCTTTTACCTTCCCTTTCCTTCTTTTAGAACTCTTGAGGATTCCCTTAGTTCCTTGCAAGCTTAGGCATTTTTAAATATGACTTTTTATACTTTATCAATGATGTACTTTTAGTTAAATTATATGTATTTTTTAATTTATTTTTTTATATTTTATTTTTTATTTTCTCTGAGACAGGGTCTCGCTTTGTAGTTCAGGCTGGCCCTGAGCTCACTATGTAGCCCAGGCAAGCCTCAAACTCAGCAATCCTCCTGCCTCTGCCTCCCGAGTGCTGGGATTACAGGCATGAGCCACCACACCCAGCACTGTGGTATGTGGTATTGATTGTTGGTGGGTGTGAGTCACCATACCCAGCACTGTATGTGGTTTACCGGGAATTGAACTCAGGACCTTGCGCTTGTGAAGCAGGCGCCAGAACCACTGAGCTAAATCTCCAACCCATTAAATTATATTTTAGAGTAGTATGTGTCAAACTATAAAAAAGTTTTCTAACTAGCCCATCTTATAGAGAAAAAGCTCAAAGTTAGACAGATAAAACAATTTTCCCTATAGATAGTAAATGGCAAAGATGGTACTAGAACTCAACATTGCTAATTCCAACTCGCTTTTTTTCTTTTTCATTTTTTTTACAGTATTACAACTGATTTTCAGAGCTAAAGTTCATTCTTTTCTGTTCTTTTAGACTCATTTGTATAGTTCATGTATTTTTAAGGGATAGTGTTTTTATCACCACACCACAAGTAGAAAGTCCAGCAGGTCAGGCAACACTTCCATCTTCATACACTCACCCCACGACTCCTTCTATGTCTAAGCAAGTTCACAGAAACAGCATTCAGCTGCTGATTGTTTATGAACTGATATGATCCAAAAGGTGGCGCTTAGGACACACACACCACTCAGAGATATGACAGTGGGGTGCAAATATACCCCCCAAAAGGCATCACTTTGATGTATTGAATGTTTCTAGCTAGTTATTTTGACAATCATAGACACTACACTAAAGAATATTTGCAGTTATAGGAAATTTTCATTATTAAAGTTTTTTGTTTATTTTATCTTTTTTGGTACATTGTACATAGACATCATGATCACACTCAATATTAGGAGTTTTTACCAGTATATGACACAATTTAAGTCTCAGTTTTTGTTTTTTTTTTTTTTTTCCCCCAGGAAGAGAACTATTCCTGGCCAAGTTTTAGTATTTCAGAAATAATAAGATAACCACTTCTCACATACACTTCCTCCTCCACCGCTAATAACTAGGCTCTGTCACTTCTTGGAAGCTCACACTTCTACTCTTTCCTTTAACTAAGACACTGTATAAGCTTCAGTCTTCTCGGGTTTTCCTATTTTGTGGGACTCCTGTGTATATCTAATTAAAATGGATTTTCCGGTTAGTCTATTCCATGACAATTTAATTTACAGCCCAGCCAAATAAGCTAAAAAGGCAGGGGAAAGTCATTTTTCCCCTCCTCTGCCTATGTCAGCTCTGCCTCCTGATTTTCTCTGCCTCATCTCTCATCTGTTTCTGCATGAGGTCATGTATCAAGAACGCAAAAACTTTATTTTCTCTGCATCAAAAGTCTTCATTCTTTTTTTAAGTTTTTTGATACGTTTTATTGGTACATTATATACACACATTACAATTACACTCCACATTGAGAATTTGTACCAGTATATGGCACAATTTAATTCTCATTTTTCCCCTTCCCCTACCCACCCTACTACCTCCCTGCCCTATATACACATGCTTTGTTTCCATTTTTTTTACCATCAATTTTTTCCTCATTATTTACCCCTAAACGCCATTTCCCTTTGAATATTTACTATTTCACAATATCAAATATCATATCTTTTCTCTGGTATGAGAAACTGAAGTTGTAAATGTGTTCATTCTTAAATATACCAGTGGCCAGCATATATAATAATGAGAGCAATGATATACAGCTGAGTGCTTTGCCAGAGTGAAACTAAATTTATAGGAAACCATTTCATTTAATTATATATTACAACCTTGTGAAAGAATAAAAATTCTGAGCTTCCCCAAATTTAATGTCATTAGCCAGAATGTGGAGAGAGGAAAAAAATAAGTAAATCAGTTAACAGCTATTGGCAAAGCCAATCACAAGACCATTCATGTCGAAACCTTGAATTAAATCCCATCATCCCTCCAATGACTGTTGTGTCCTGTTTACAAATGAACTTTTGGGACTATAAAGCCCAGCAAAGTGTAAACATGATTGCTCCTCCTTCCAGACCCTCTTCTCACAGGGGTTTCCCTACTCCACATCCCATTCACCTGGCATGAGCCACAGATCGCCGTGAAGGTTAGGGCACTTTTCTCTCCCAGAGTTTGTAAAAGAAATGCTGGGGTCTGGCCCAGGGACACTTCTCAACTGTCGTTTGGCCCTGTTGGTACTTCTGAGAACTCATCCCTGAATCTTGCCTCTTTTTCTGGCTAAACTGAGTAAGCGCTTCACATACTTTGAAAGTTATTAGTACTTTTCTGAAAATGAGGATTCACCTTTCCTGATTGTAAAAACAACGACTCTTCAGAGATGTTTTACTCAGAGATGAATGCTCCATGGTCCCTTTAGTGCCGCAGGTATGCAGAGTGTGAATCGTGTCTCTTTTCATCATCACAGGTAACAGTTTTCTGTTCATTAGTTTGTTTTTGTTTTTTGAGGCAGAATCACACTATGTAGTTCAAGGTGGCCTTGGACTCACTGTGATCCTCCTGCCTTAACTACTCAAGTGTGGGACTAGAGACGTGGGCCACCACTCCCAGCCAAAGCAGGTAGCTACCACCAATGTGACAGAGGAGTGACAGTATGGGCTTTTACTTGTTGAAAGCTTACTACTATGTGATAGATTTATTTAGGGATATGGTTGAAAGTAGGAAAAAGACACCCTGATTAGCATATCAAGTTCACAGACACTGGTAAATCAGGTCAAATCTGTATATGCATCATTTTCCTCAAAAATTTCTATGACTTCTTGGGAGAAAAATAAAAATCTATTGAAATGACAGGCACAAAAATTATAATTCTTGGCCCTAAATTAAGGTTGAAAATATGGGAGATACATATCTAGCGCATAAAACTTTACTGTGAATGATTTCACTATCCATTTTCTGATGTTTACCAAGAGGCTTACTTTGGAATTGTAAATAGCTTTAGAATATTTTCAACTTTCCTCCTAGCTAAAATAAACCCCAAACAGTTTATGAGTATTGCAGTGGTTTGAAAGAATACAGAGCACCAGACATACAAAGGCCACTGTATATCATTCTTCAAGCTAAATGATGAGTTTCTTGTGGGATCAGAGATTCTCAGAGGTGGTACATACAATAGTGTCTCATCTCTCACTGGCTAAGACGATGCCTACGCGGAAGGTGCTGGTATAGAAAGAGATAAAAGTATCAAAGTGATGAATCGAAACAATTTGCCCTCCTCAGGTACCCAGCATTAAGAGACTTATTGCTCTCATAAATTTAGTCAGTAGTACTTGACAAGATTAAAATGGACAATTCCCAACTGGCACATCCTTTTCAGCGGTGATGGTAGAGATCTAGATAGTAAGATTAGACAGGTTAAAGGAGATTGAAAAGAAAGGCAAGAGTCCTATGTACAGCCTAATCTCGAAGTACTAACAGGTCAAAGAGTTCACTACATCAATAAGGGGCCAAACAAATGAAGGGGAGTTTGAAGCTCCCTTTGCAGTGGAGAGAATTTGCTGGTAAAGTGAGGATAACTTGAGTTACGACAAAAATTGTTTTATTGTGCAGTGGGGTGGGTAAGTCTTCATTATTCGCTTAAGTAAATAGACAAAGGTAGCTTATAGGATTTCTGTTTCTAGTAACTAGGTTATAAAACATTTAGAAAAACATAGAGAACACTGGAAGACCAAATTTTGAGAATGGAGATGAAAAGGAAAACAAATATGCCATCAAATATCTGGTAATTGAACATGTCTTTCACTCCTCTAGTTACAGAAGGATTAAACACTGTTCAAAATTATGAACATGTCTTCTACTAGTCGGCCTACTTTCTCTGTGCTGAAGCTTCCTTGGCATTCTAAAACCATGGATCCTTGTTCCTTCTCATACTCTCTCAGGGCTTCCGTGGTTTGGAATTAAACGTATGTGTGCAATAAAGCCTTGGTTGTCTGCCTGTGATGGGACTAGGAATGGCAGAGGCTTTGAGATGTGGGACCCTGGTAGAGGCAGTTAGGTTGGTAGGAGCATGACAATCATGACCTGGCCATCTATCTGTCTGCCTGTCTGTCTATCTATCCGCCCATCTATCTCATGATCTTCCCTTCCTGAGTTCGCCAGGGCTGTCTCAACAAGTTCTATAGACTGAAGAGCTTAAACAAGAGAAACTTGCTTTCTTACAATTCTGAGGTACAGGTCCACAGCCAAGGTGCTACAGGTCTGTACTCTTTCTAAAAGGCCCTCCTTAGGCAACTGATGGTTCTTTTTTCTATGAAGTAAGAAAATACTTTCAGATTTAAAATATACCAACTGTGAAGCCTGTTGCCTGGATTTTTGTGCCACTCTTCTTCACAGCTCTGATGGAAAAAAAGTTGAATAACACCTTTTTATTTAATTTTCACATCTGCAAAATAGAGGTTGTCTCTGAACCTGTGGCATTGGGTTATTAATGTGGAGTTTTACATAAAATGTTTAGAACTATACTCATCGCATGATAGATGTTATACAAATATTTAATGTTTTTATTATTTAAAAGCTTAGTATTATTTCTTTGGTTGGTTAAAAAAAAAAAGAGATGAAGATAATTGTTCCTGCCCTTAAGACTTTACTCATAGCTAGAGATAAATTAAATTATTCATATAAATTTCAATTTGCTAATTAAAAGCAAATGAGATGATACAAATATATTTGGAATAATAATTATGAAGAAAATGAAGATAATTAACATGATTATACAGCATTGCATATTTCCAAGTGATGATATTGCTCAGTACTGATTTTATCATTCTTCCATCATCTAGATTATGAAGCTGTTTTCCAAGACATATTATTCCCAAAGTGCTTCTCTGGAGATTACAAGCTAACTCTTCCCAAATGTCATTTACAATGTGAAGAAACAGAGAAACAGGCAAAAACCTGTGGTGGAATACAAGATGGTTCAGGCCTCTCAGTGAGACTTTCAGGTTTAGGACACATGCTGCTTGGATCTCACGAGGGACTTCTTGGGCCAAATTTTAGTTCACATTTGCAAATAAGATCCCTTACTAACCAAAATTTGCTTTTAAAATTTAGCTATCTTATAAGATACCATTTCAACGATCATCAGTTGGGAATATCAAGGCTCTCAAACACAGTGAACAGAAAAGAATATCATTTCTGAGCCCATCTGGTTATCTGTGCTAGACAACTACAAGTAAACACCCTTAAAAAATTGATTTTGCCTGCAAATTTATCATTTGGTTCTAAATTTTCTACATTCATCTAGTGTTCTTCCACTGGGCAGCAGAAATGCTAAATAGGAATGATGAATCCAGACATGCATATTTAGGTGATTAATTAGAATTCCAAACACCTGCACCAGTGTGGCTGCTATTCAATAATCTCAGTCTTTCTCCAGCAGACACATGGCCCATTTCACATGTAGGCTATTGAAAGACCATATATCTTGCCTCACATAAGCGTATATCTCTGACTTTCAGGTCTTTCTATAATTGCTCCAATCAATGCTCTAACACATTAAATGTATATTTTTGGAAAATCAGTTCAAAACACTATAACTAGCAAGCTTTGCAGTCCTAGAGATGCCGATGCAAACCATTCGATTCTGGCTAGAGATTTAATCTGCAATGAACCTTGTATTAAATTAGTTATATTATTTATCAGTAGTGATGCTCCATCTCAGTTTTTAGTTTGAGATAGTACCTACCATGGTCTCTATCTTACTTTTTCAGTGATAATTAATAGTTTTCTAGAGTTACATTTGACCAAAATCACTCCTTTGGAAATTGAGTGGAATGCAAGGGGATCACTTCATTCTTCTGTGTGTGGCTCCCTTGAAAATTGAGTGGTACGAAAGCCTCCAACAGCCCCATTGGTCAGTCAGGCTCCACAGACTGATTCTTGTGAAAAGAGCAGGTGTGCAGGGAGTGTGGGGGACAGGACAGAAAGTCTCTAGGGTAGGATTTACTCTTTGAAAATGCAGTCTAAAAATTCTAAGCATTCTGTTACAAGGACAGCAAAATCCAATTTTGCATCTAGTTTGTTAAATTATTTTGAGGCTTTTCCTTTACAGGAACTAGGCAGCAACTCAGAAGTGAAATGAAGGGGAAAACTAGAAACCAGTTTAATACCTCGGAGAGTTTTCAAAGTGGGATAAACTTACAAAAATTTGGTACTTGGGGCTGGGGATAAGGCTGAACTGGTACCGTGCCAACCTTGGAGGCACAAGGGCCCAAGTTCGATCCCTGGTACTGAAAAAAAATCGGTACTTGGTCACTCTCACTTGTTATCAGGCTTTAATGTGCATATCAAAACCACTTCTATGGAAAGGGTACTTGTTAATATGCAACTTCCTGTGCCTTCACCACAGAAATTCTAATTCAACTGGTCTGAAATGAGACCTTATTGTTTCTAAAGCATCCCAGTAAGTCTTAAGTAAGTGATCTAAAAAGAAAATTTTCAGAAACAAAAATTATAATCAAAAGTCATTATCACACGACTCAATCTTACACTCCTTTTTAATAATTCATTTTGGAATGTTTGCCCATAAATAAAAATCTCATGCCTTTATGCATGATTAGGATGTAATATGTAAATGCATCCATCCCCCAATGACATATCACTGACGTACACTAATACAAATTTGTTAAAACTCTTACAGTGCCTAAAATGGTTCAAGATGCAGAGATAAAGCTCAGCGGCCCAGAGGAGACTCAGGCCAGCTCCTCATCCCCACTTTCCAACCTGCTCCCTGCTCACTGCTCTGCTGACAAAAGTCAGTCCACAGGCCCTGGTGACTAATGGGACTGTTGGAGTCACCAGTACCCTCAACTTCAAGCAAGGAAATGAAGCGGCTCATTGCCGGGAGTGTCTAAATTTCTCTAAGAGAAGAGGCAACTTCCTAGTAGTTTTACCTTCCAAAAAATGATGATGAAATATACCATTATACTGCACGTTTGGTTAAAATAAGAAAATAAGGGCTGGAGGGTTAGCTCAGTGGTTCCGGCGCCTGCCTCACAAGCGCAAGGTCCTGAGTTCGATCCCCGGTAACCACATAGAATGCTTGGCTGGAGACACGCCCACCAACAATCAACACCGCATACCACAGTGCCTGACGTGGTGGCTCACGCCTGTCATCCCAGCACTCGGGAGGCAGAGACAGGAGGATTGCTGAGTTCACGGCGGCTTGCCTGGGCACCATAGTGAGCTCAGGGCCAGCCTGAACTACAAAGTGAGACCCTGTCTCCAAAAAAGCAAAAAAAAAAAAAAAAGAAAATAATTAGAATAATAGCTTTATTTTGGAAAACAGTAGTTCAACTGTAGCTGGTACATTGTTTTTTCTAAAGTTAATTCACAGATTTAATACATTAACATTTGTACCTGTGTCTTAAGGAGATATTTAAATAAATGGTATTAGGTGCTTATTATCTAGAAACATGAAGCTAAGTAATACAATAAACAAGGAACTAAATATAAAATATTTGCATAGTAGTAATTAAAGTTGGGAATGGGAAAGAAGTTGGGGAAAGGTTGTTAGAAAATGTAAAATACAAATTAACCTTTTAAACTGTGCAAGGTACTACTAAATAAATGTAAAATTTCAACATTAACCATTAAAATATGAGCTCCAGTAATAATTTCAGTTTGTCTTTTTAAAAAACTTTTAGATAAACTATTTAGTTTAGATGCACACATTAGAGTTTTTATTTCCAAATGGTTAAAAAAAAAAAAAAGAACAGAACAAACAAATAAAAAAGAAACCCACTGTGTTTTCCTTACCACACATGTTTGGGGTTATTTTTTAATATTTTCATCTCAGTGTCTTATTTTATGAGCTGTTTAATTTGCCTGAATTTTTTCTGCCTTTTCAATATCTTCTGAGCTCTCAACCATTTTTATTATAGATCAGTCTTTTACCATTTTATCTCTCATTTTAATTCAGACTGTCTCAGTGAATCTAATAATCACAAATATAATTTGTTCTTTTTCAAGTAGTTTCCTAATTCACCTCACTGCTGCGTGGTGTTCCAGTTTCACTGCTTTTTTTTTTTTATTTCATCCATCTATACCGCATGTGCATCAGTCAACTCCTGATTTCATTAAGGTCAAATTTACTTAACGTAGCAAATGCAGTTGCCCGAAGGATTAGACAGTGAATAGAAGGATAGAACCAAGTTGCTGTTGTGTGAAGCTCTCAGGTGGATTATATTGTTTTGTCCTTGTTTTATTTAGGTACATAAATTCTGGGTCTAGAAGGGCTATCAAATGTTACCATTATTTAGATTAAGAGTGCAATTTGTCCCAAGCATGCTCATTCTGCTTAACAGGAAAAGCACATATCATATAATAAAGGGACAGTCTATACTACAGGAATGGGGGTTTTGAGTATCTTTATATATATATATATATATATATATATATATATATATACACATATATATATATATGTGTGTGTGTGTGTGTGTATATATATATTCACATGCATATATCAAGCGTTTTCTATCAGTGGCATGACCTTGGGAAAATGATGCTCTCAATTTACCATGTGCCAGGTGCTGTGTAATACTGTCTTATTTAATCCTGACAACAACCAAAGAGACTGGTACTCTTAGCAGCATCTATATTTTAGACGTTAGGACACTAATACTAGCCCTTTGAGATTCAGTGCAGTCTAGGATTGTAAATGTTTCTATCTTAAGGAATCTTTCTAGAGAATAAAGATGAGTTGCTAAGATTAGGTACAACTGGTGTTTTGTTTTGGGAATAGATGAGGTAGGATGGACAGAAGCATGAAGAAGATCTACAAGGTAAAGAGAGATAATTTAGGGCAAAGGAAGTAGGAAAAACTGTTCCATGTGCTCTGAAAAGGTCAGCTCTAAAAACAACAACATAGAGAGTCCCCAGAACCGCCTTTAGTAGATGGTGTCAAACTACCAAGCTGAAAGACAGGTTGTTTTCGAATGGATAGAAGAAAGGGAAGCAATGTTGTACCTGGTGGCATTCACCAGTGTCACGGGGGAAGCTGTCACAAGGGGTCTGGGGCCAGCCAGGCACAGCCTGCCGGGCCGCATGGCGTCCCCTGGGCCTGGTAGAGAGCAGAGGCTCCTTGAGTGAGGAGCATGCGGAGGAGCGCTCAGACCTGGTGCTGCTGGGAAGCGGTGGCTGGCAGGAAGGGTGAGGCGCGTGCTCTCGGGACCGTGGCCCTCCTGTGTCACTTACTCAGAGGGAAGCCTTGCCACTCAAGCTATCAGTTCTTCCACATAGGAATAAATTTTAGAAGTCATGCTTCTCCTTTTTTCACATCACATCATTCTTTCCCCAGGAAAAGAGTGGCTCTAGCTAGTCTTTGGGTCTTTGCCCGCGAGTGGCTCTAGATAGTCTTTCCTTCCCTCCTCTTTCTTCTTTCTCCCCATTTTTCTTTACAAGATGCACAGTAGTTCTCAGTCTTCTATGGTGGAACACAGTAAAAGATTGCTATTGGGAGGTAGGAGGACTGGGATGAGGTGGAAGTGATTAATGATGTGTGAAGTTATTAATTCAGAGAACAATACTGGAAGGGTCAGTTGTTATCTAAATGTTGGCTGCACTCTCCAACCCAGGTATGCCAAAAATAAAGCTCATGTCTTCGTCTTTATTGACCTAACTCACTTGTCCTTCCCACTAGTTGCACCTTGGGAAGAGGAGAGAGGAATGATCTTTAGTACTCTTCTCTGACCTGAGCATATGCACATTTTCTAAAAGCTCTTATTTGCTCACTCGGTCTGAGAAGCCATGTCAGAGAAGAAACAGGAAGACTCAGGAAACGAGTCTCAAGGGGTGGAGCGGAGAACCACCACTGCGAGCTTAAACAGAAACAGCCGAAGTCCAAACTTCAGTCTCTCCATCTCACCTCACACACACCAGAAAACCTGCTCCTGTCCTCACTCCCTCCCAAAATGAACTATTAAGAACAAGAAATACATCAGTATGAACACTGCAGTCTTCACATGTCTTCCATTGCTTTCAGAACTAAGTCTGAAATCTCTGGTGGGGTCTCTGGCCTTTTTTCTCACTTTTGATTCCATGTACCCCCCCCAACCTCGATACACTCTTTTTTCTGAAGCTCCTCAAACCTAATGACTGCAGACCCTTTCTGTATGCTGTTTCATAATTTCAAAATGGTTTCCTAACCTTATTCTAATTTTTATTCATGATTCTGATTTCAGCTTGAGCTTCCTTACAGCTGAGATTAAAAATGCTGCTATATGCTCTCACATTTCAAATTCTTTCTCTGTCTCTGTCTCTCTCTCTCTCTCACACACACACACCCTCATGTTACTACTCCAACAGTACATCGCGAATAAATTATTCATGACCTTATTTGTGATGTTGATTTAGAGGTAGGATTATTGGGTTGATATGTATTCCAGTCCAGATAAAAGTAGAAAACATGTCAATGTATATTGCTTATAAGTTTAATGTAGTTTCGATGACTGTTGAACTGATGAACAAAATAATACATATAAGTTAATTAAAAGCATAGTTGCTCAACCAAGTGTTACTATATCACTTCCATGTATGGCTAAATTCTGACAAAATGTATTTTATTAGTCTTAGATACAAGATCATAGTGTATATCAAGAACATATTTCATATTGAAAAATAATTTGTTTTTACATTAAACTTTTGTAGGGCTGGGGATTTAGCTCACTGGCGCCAGTACTTCCCTTGCAAGTCTGTGATCATGAGTTTGATCCCCAGTACCACAAAAAAAAAAAAAGAAAAAAATAAAATAAAATAAAATAGAACCTCTACATTTTTGCTTGGATTAAATGAGGTTATTTCTTTGTAACTCACATGATTATCGCATTTTAAAAATTTATAGTTCACATATATATTGACAGTGTTATTCAACATATATTGACAATGTTACATATTAACTATCAATATAACCAAAATAATTTTTGAAAATTGTTTTTCCTAAAATAAGTGTTCCATATAACCACTTATATTAATTTTTATTCATGGAGAAAAATAATGAGATACTGGGAAGCCAAAAGGGAGAAGCAGATTGTTCAGAGCATAGGCAAGAGGGAGATTAGCATGGATTTAATGTATTCCAGAAATTTCTCACGGTACACAGAGGTAAATTTACACAACCTGAACATCCATATCAATGAGTGTATTGATTCTTGCTCTGTTCATTCCATGGGGAGTGATTACATGAAATACAATGTTGTCTCAACCTTTAGTAAAACACAAAATGCAATGTACGTCTCTGATAATCATCATCCATACGTTATGAATTTTAAAGAGGACTTGGATATTCCACACTTTTAAACTTCCAGAGCACAGAACTATGAGGCTGAGAAACACAGCACCTGGACCAAGAGTGCTAACCTCCAATACTAACGTGTGAGCTCAGGCAAGATACTCAACCTCTGATGGCCTATGTCCTAGTGTGAACTTGAAAGCCATGCTTACTGCATGACTCAGCAGCCTTTTAGTGGGAAAAAATAAAAAAGAAAGAAACCTCTTTAAACCTGCGGTTAACACACCAGGTATAATTTGTTAAGGGGACTGTCTTAGTCACATATCTCGTTTACAGATCACCTCAGTCATCTTTTGGCTTTGTGTTACTGAGGATTTTTTTCCTTTTCTTTCAAAGATACATGCCCTCAATTCTTTTGTTCAATTTGTACTTTCTTCTTGCAGAATAGGAATCCAAATTTTCAGGGTGATTTGGCTTCTAACCTTAATAATTGGTTTGTCTTAGTCTTGGAGGTACCTCAAGTCAGAATTTGGTAATGTTTTCTGCTTCTTGCCAATTATCTCCCAATATGAGCTTAGTGATAAAGAAATTGGAGAAGCCACCTAATCCCAGCTCTTGTAGAAATTATTAGGACTTTGCATAATGCCATTTGTCAGGCCCTCACTGCCAGTCTCTGATATGGGAAGCAGATTCACTTGGAAGCCTGTCTGAATCAACTTAAATCACTGCTCAAGACACTGACAGATGATTTTCTGAAAAGAAGATATGGCCGTTTTGTTCTTGGCAGACACAAATGGTGTCCCTCTATCAACACAGCAATCAGAAGGGTTTTGTATGACTTATTTTTTTCAGAGACCTGTGAATCCACATTTGTTTCATCCTTTATTATCTCATCAACTCCTTTCCCTGGTCCCTCGGCTTTTGGAGATTAAAGGGAGTTTTGGGAGTCTGCAGTTGCCAGTCGCCTGTTGTGTGGACTGTCTTCCCCATCTTGTATTACTGTGGACATGTTTTTAGTGTATGTCTTTAGCTCTGCTCTGGAATAATTGTTGTCAGCAGGATTTTATTCCCAATTGGGTTCATGAATGATTTCCACATTCTTTAAAATCAAACATCTTTAGGAACCAGAGCCACACTGATCCCTACAATAGCTTCTAAAATTCCTCTAATATTACAATTATTAAAATTTTGAAGATCAACTAGCTATGATCAAAATAATGTACACAGGATATGCAGAGTAAACACAGCACTAATGTTTATTGTTTACCTGTATAAAATAAAAGGGAATTCCCATTATTTTGTCTACTCTGTCAGAAAGCATTGGAAGGAAGACACAGTAGGTGCCACTCTGTTTCCTTCTCTGTAATCACAAGTAGAACCATGGGGCATTCAGAACCCCTTTTTCCAGCAGTTACCACTATCCCTATTTGTGCCAACCACTCAACCCCTAATCTACTTTCCAATCATTTACTGCAACACTGATTGCAAGTCCTGGTTGTCAATTTTATGTACATTTACATTTTTAATTTAAGAAAAAGAAAATGCACCGTGTACCTAACACTGGTACAACTCAAAAAAGTATCAAGCTATGAAGCAGCTGAGAAACTATTTATCTTATGAACATTAACAGAATTCAAAAAAAATTAGGAAATCAAAAATAAAATAATAAAATAAATAAATAAATAATAAAATAATGTACAATATTTCTTAAACACACACTTTATGACTAGAGAGTTTTCTGGCTATACACACACACACATGCATGCATCCACGCTCTTCAGTCAAGTACAAAATAATTGTACTAGTCACTGTCTCATCACTGGAGCAAAATATGTGACATCAACAACATAAAAGTGGAAAGATTTCTTTGGCTTATGGGTTCAGTTTATGGGCAGCTAGTACCAAGGCAAATGGCATGGTGGAAGGTCATGGTAAAGAAAAGCTGTCCAACTGATGGCAGTCGGGAAGTAGAACTGGGAAGAAGGGAAGAGTCCAGAACAAGAATATACTCTTTCGGCTGTGCACCCAGGGACTCAACTCTGACCGGGCACCAAACACCACAGCACATTCAGCTCTGGAATTTACTGTGCCCAGTGAATAAGGCCGCTGCAGAGACCACTGGCAGGAAATGCCATTGCAGGGCATCATGCCTCAGCCCTCAGGTCCAGGGAGTCTGAACACAGCTGTACCACCCTTGGTGTCACTGCCTAGTCTGAGGAGCTCAGGCCACATGATCTCAGTCTCCAGCTCCTCAAGGCCATGCCTTTCCAGGCCAATGCCCAGAAACCACCTCCACTTCAAAACCTGAGCACTCCTTGCTCTTTGTGGACTCCCGTGTCAGACTCAGTCCACTCACACCCAAGGGGGTACATATCATCACTGGTCAGACACTGCCTGCCCGGGTGGTCTCTCTGCTCCCCGTGCCTTCAGTACAGAACTCTCTGTCTGTAGACTCCACATCCAAAAATTCATTCAACTACAAATAAAAAACTGGGGATAAACTGTACTGAGTATGTACAGACTTTGTTCTAGTCATTTGTCTAGTCTCTAATTAATACAGTACAATAGCTCTTTGTATAACATTATATTGTATTAAGTGTTACATGTATGGATGACTTAAGGTAGAGAGGAACTTGAGCACTGAGCATCATTGGCTTTTGGTATCCAAAGGATATGGAAGTACTGAAATTAATTCCCTGGGAGTACTCAAGGATGGCTGTACAGACATAGAAAATCTCTTTGTTTCTATCCATCTGTCTCTCTGTCTCACTCACTTTTTCATTATGAAATCTTCTATTTTAACATCTATTTCAAAGAATGGCACCAACTAAGTAGCTGAGAATGATCAAATAGCTCAATAAATGGGTTCGGAATTGACTGTTCTCATCCCAGAGCTAAGTCAAGATACACTAGGGAGTATATACATACCCACTGGGCGGGATAAAATGATACTATTGTTGATATGATTTTCATTTAGAGAAATCCTACCTTTACAACAGCAAATTAGTGTTTTAAGTAGAAGCAAATAATCACTTCAGTGAAATACCCTGAAACAATGGGTCATGGCTGCTGAATGTGTCGTGAACGGCAGACATGCCTAACCCGATTCTGGAAGCAAAGCCCCTCTCTTCCAGGCTGCAGAAGGGAACTTGATGATGAATATTTTTCTGAGGTAAACAGAGGAGTAAGCCTAAAATACATGCCTATGCTTTGTTATTATATTGAAAACACTTATGATCATATAGCTGGCTCTCACTATGGGATATCATCATGGTTACTGTCTAAATCATGGAGTACCTTGCCTGGATCCCAAGCTGTCTTCCATGTTAAGTTCACTCACGATTTCCAGATCACCGACTACTCAACATACAGAAAATTAACGTCTAATTTCTTCAAGACCTAAGACCTATACTTACCCACATGCAAGTGCCTACTACATGCAAGGTATCAATTTAAATGTTTTAACTATATTATGTGATATAATTTTCATATCAGTCTTATTTGATACATGGGTTCCCATTTTTTGTATGACAATGCCAAAAGAAGTTGAAGTTAAAGAACTTGTTCAGAGTTGTCTATCACGACTAAAGAAGAGGTATATTAGTAAAAGAATACATTTGAACTTAGTTGAACCCTCAAGACAGAGTGCTCCAGAGAAATGAACAGCAAAGAACACAGAAGCAAACATAGTTTTGAAGTCAAAGACGCAACTTCTTTCTCTTGTACATGCCAATAAAACTGAAAATGGACAAAGATAAAGCAATAGTTAAAATCTGTGCTTTCATTTCAGAAATTCAAACCTATGTGTTACGACGAAGTTATCCTGTTGCTGCCTCAAGTACGGTTACCAGTTTTGTATTTTGCAGGACAACTCCAATATGAATAAAAATGGCAAACACGTACCATAACAGGAAGCATGAGTCTGTAGGTGTAAAATGAACACCCTATATCAATTCTTTGGCCTACATTCTTTTAAAAATGACCCTCAACATGTGAATCCAAGGGTCTTCACCAAAGAGAGGCCTTCCCAAGTAAATTGTGTCTGGTTCTTTTCCTTGCTCATGTTAAGACTCAGTGCCAAGTGTTTAAGAAATCACTGGGTCTTCAAAACAATCATTATAATTTATGCCAGAGATAAATGTGAATTAGAGATACTAACTCAGGAAGAACGATTACAAGAAACAAACTTACAAGAAATAAACTCTTAGGATTAAAACTTAAATCTGTCCATCGCCAAGACCCTGCAGCTATTCTATGACAGCAGAACAGGAAGGGAAAGATAACAGCCTCGAAACGTTTCTGTCCATCACTCCGTTTCATCCCTGGGAGCACCGTCTCCCAGGGTATCCTCACTGTCTCTCAGATGATGGGCTGTGCTTCGTCACACTTCTCTCCTACGCATTTCTACTGCCCAGGATCTATGCTCCCTCTTCATGCCTTGAATGAACAGACCTTGGAAGGTGATTGCATTGCACTCCCCTTGGTCCCTCGCATTCCGACTCTTCTCAGGCGGGGCAGCGCAGCGAACACAAGATACACATGGGCCCCCGGGACGTTAGGCTAAGTCATGCCAAACTGGGAGAGACATCCTGGCAACTCCACCAGGACATGGCAGCCTAGTGCAAGTGCACATATTCTCTTACTCATCCTTTGGGTCTTCATGTCCCCAGAAAGGTTCATCCTACTTTTGTTTTTCTTAGGCCTCATCTCCATATTCAAGTGCAGAGATATGTAGCTTGAATTCTTATCACTTTTTTTTTGCAATTTTGAAATTTGATTGCAGAAACTCTCTTTACTACATACTCTTTTTCCAGCTGCTCTGAGAATAAAAATAAATGTGCACAGTGTTTCCTTCTGTCCTTTGCAATTCCCTAAAAGGATAAAAGCAACAACAAAAAGGGAACTGCAAATGTTTGGATTTGTGACTTTTGAAACTCCATAAACCCTGTCCAAAAGGATATTTTAAGTGTGATGACATGGGATTAAAGATAGCTTATTTTGTAGGTCAGAAAATGAGGTAGGGAAATTCGATGTAAATGCAAAAGTCTTCAGCATATTTTAAAATACATAAAATACTGGCACCAGTACATCAAATCTGAAAATAATGCAAGATGAATCATACTCAAGAGAGACTAACCTTGGAAGCTATCAGATTGCATACATCTATTGCAAAATTCAGAATATTATCTCATAGAAAAAAAACACTGTGAACAATATACATAGTTCTTGGATTACCAAGGGTAAATTTTGTTTTATGTGTGAAATCTTTATAGCAAGTACCAGTGACACATAAGCTTTCTCTTTAACTGTATTTAGATAAAAATGTTTTCTAAATAAGGAAAGAAGGAAATAGCAAATAGAAGAACCTTCATATAATCCAGTAAAGTGATAAAGGAAGCTATCAAGAAAATGCCATTATAAGTATAGTCTATTCACTGTTGAAATGTCAATATTCCAATAACCACGTCAGAAGTTTATTCAAGTTCATTAGTATCATTTCTTATCAAGCAATAAATCAAGTAGGAGACCAACTGCAGCAAAATCAGCTGACTCATATGAATCCTTCTGAAACTGCTTTTCTAAACTCAGGTGTTTCTAAGTGCTTAGAATATGCTTGTGACAATTTTAATAATTTAAGGATTCACAACATAATATGTATCTGTCATCCTCTAGTGTTTTCATATATGCTTCCAATACTTTGGCTTCTCCCAGGTAACTTAAGTAGTGATAGTAAATACTTAAACAACAAGCCAAAAGGGCAATATGCTGTTAGTTAAAATGGGATTAGAAAAATAGAATATGATGATTGGCCCTCAAATTATTGAACTAGAGTTATAATGGATTCCAAAATAAAAAGATATCTAGGCAAAGTGCTTAGCTTTCTATGAAATTAGAAATTCTTCCAATCTATTTTACAATTTCACTGGACAAACTATTTAGAAACCCAAGTCAAACCTTTACAACAAGCTGTGAAGAGAGGTAACTACAAATGCTTTTCATCTCTGACAAATGATTTTATTTTCTACTTAACAAGGCATTGGATCCTCCTAAAAAAGCTGTTAAGTATCTGGACAAAATAACAAGAAAAAAAAAAAAGGCTCTGTGTGTGTGTGTGTGTGTGTGTGTGTGTGTGACTAAAAAGTAAAAGGATTTGAAATCACTGACGTTGAACTACAACTTTCAGAACAATTAAATATATTTATATCTTATCCCCCATTTCTCTCCATTGCTCAGAATGAAGTTTTCTCTTCTCTAGTTTCAAGTTAATTCTTCCACTTAGGGTTTGTAACCTAGTGTTTTTTGTTCTATTTCATAGTTGATTTCTCCAAAATTTCATCTTCAAACTGCCTACTCCAGAAGAAGTAGACTTAATTTTCTATTCTGAAAATGAAAAATCCCCCATTTTCTTGAATTCACTCTCTAGTTTTCTTCCTCAATTTCCCTATTTAAGCTTCTTTGAAGACCCACCAATTCATGATGCTTTTAACTGTGCTACACACTCCCTCGAAATTATCTATCACCCTGTATCCCCTCGTCTTTCCCTGAAAATGCTCACGCTAACATCAGCTGTGAAGTCTGTTGTCCAATCCAGCAGCAGCTCCCCAGTGCTTTGCATATTTCCTGTGGCTCTGGATATATAAAACACAAAGATGGCCTCCCTGGGCTCTTTCGATCTCCTTTGAACAGCTATGCATTCTTGCTGTCCGCCTTTAAATAACAGCATCCACAGCACTGTGTCAAAGCATCTCCCCCTTACAACATGACATTATTCCTTATCTGTAGCATTATTGGTACAGTGGACATTTCCAATTTATATCCACAGTCCATACATCTTATGGGAATTTCAAAAGAGAGCATATATCTGTCAATTCTTTATCGTCAGGACTTGAGTGGCTCACAAATCAGTGAGATCAAACTGTTGGAAATGTACCATCCTCTCCAGTGGGTCTGTCTCTCACCCCTGGAATCTGATCTTTTAAAAAATTCTGTTTTCCTTCTCTTTGCCTATGGTATCAAAAGTTCCATAAAGATAAATGATATCTGGGATCCATTTTGGTTGATCTATTGTTCCTCTTCTTATTTCCTGGTTATTTTCTTTTCCACTGTCAACAGTGTTTTGCCACTGACTATTTTTTTTTTGTCTTAAAATCTTAGTGGACTACTATGACAATTATCTCTCTCATTTTTTCACTCTAAAATATAACAACTAGTTTTGCATAGGAATAGTAACATCTAATATAGGAACAGATCTCTAGAACATATTTCTTATCAAACTAAAATATCTATCCACTGAATATGGACTCCTTATTTTCTTCCTTTCAGTCTGCGGCAATTATCATTCTATTTGTTTCTGAGTTTCATTATTTTAGAAAACCTATGTATGAAGAAGTATGCAGTATTTGCCCTCTGTGCTAGGCTTATCATGCTATGCCCTCCAAGTTCAATCATGCTGTGTATGGCTTGATTTTCTCTTGTTTTAAACCAGAGTGAATGCCCATCATTTTCTTCAACCATGTCTCCATCAAATTAAGGTCGCTTTGGAACACAACATAAAATAACTTTACAATGTAGCATTAGCAATTTTAGCTAATAAATTTATTGATAAGGGAATATTTTTTACCAAAAATTAGTTTTTTGAAGTTTAAATTTAATTACATATCCTGTATTTTTTCCAGCATCTCTGATCATTATTTTTCCTTATTTTCTAGATTCACCTTTTTCTGTGGAAGGAGAATATCTGTATTCCAGATATTATTATCTAGCTGTCAATTTTCTTTGTGCCACCCAAAATAAGAAAAATGAAAACATAACTCTCCTGGTTTACTTTATTATATCTTGCTTCTCATTACCCTGCAGTTTCTATGGTTACATGTTCTTCCTTTCTGGGGGTGCCTCCCTCCTCATAATACCTCAGCAATGGAGCAGCCGACACCGTGCTCCTCAGATGGACTTGCAGTAAGGTACCAGCTTATGCCAAGTTACATTCAGTGGATAATGGGAACAAATATAATCTGTGGCATAATCCACTTCTGTTTTGAAAAGCCTCAAAAAAAGGGTTCTCCAATGTTATTTGGACAAAGAGAGACCATCAGTCTGTGTGCAGATCTTGATAACTTGTCATCAAATTAAAGTCCTAAAAACTTTAGCAAAGTCACTCCACATTTCACAAATGCCTTATTCAGAATGTTTCGTGAGAAAAAAGGTCTATTTTGTTTCAGACTCTATATTCAGGAGCCAATCCACTATTTTTCTTGTATTTAGTACTCAATTAAATATGCATAATCTATTGAAATATTACCTAGTATAAAGATTGACTATTATACCCGTCAAATACTGGGTTGTACAATCTGCAGAATAAATGATGATTTTTGAGAATTAATAGCTTCAGTGAAAAATGTAGGGTTTTCATTCAGTGTAATTTGAGTTATGAATTACAGTGTAAAAAGCTTATGTCTTCATTCTTTCTAACAACAAAATATGGGTTAAAAAGATCCCCTATTTGGGAATACATATGGGGTTTTCTGACTTTCACCTTTGAAATTAATTCAAAACTTCTACTTTTCACAATCATTTTGACTTTAGGGAAGAGTCAGAGTTTTCTCAGTGCCAGATCTAGTAAATAAAGTAGATGGGGAGGTTCTGCAATATTTTCATGAGCCCACCCTATTATTATTGGATGGCACTCAGTGGGAACTTTCACCAGACTTTTTATTACAACTCATAAATATAGGAAAGAGGACTTCCAGAACTGTTTCAAGAAGTGGCAAGAAGAAGATGTATTTTCTAAGTGAGGGAGAGCATTCTAAGGAGAGGTAATGGCAATGTGTCATGTAATGTAATAAATAAGTTTAGTTAAATACACATCATATGTTTTTGATTGGCTGTTGTATAGAACCTAATTGTTTACCATTTATACTGAAGCAAACTTGCACTTCTAAATGTTAAATGTTACATTAAAGAAAGCTTTGAATTAAAACACACAAGGATCAAGCAAAGATTCTTAGTCTCTATTGTTCAGTGTGAGATACACTTGTCCTTATGTACACACATGGAAAAATTAAATGCATGACTTACATTCAGTATTGTGCTTTATCACTTCTGTGTTACTTACCATTCTATCTTTTAGGAAAACTACTCATCCTCTTATTTTGTTTGAATATCTACTTTAAGATGGACCATTCAAATAAGCCAACAAGTTGTCTATGTTACAGATGATGGCACAGGAAAGATTTCGGCAACTAGACCATAAACAATAAAGCTAGAAATGCCTCTTAAAAGATATTCAAATCTGCTGGGCATGGTGGCTCACGCCTGTAATCCCAGCACTCAGGAGGCAGAGGCAGGAGGATTGCTGAGTTTGAGGCTTGCCTGGGCTCCACAGTGAGCTCAGGGCCAGCCTGAACTACAAAGCGAGACCCTGTCTCAAAAAAAAAAAAAAGAAAAAAAAAGATATTCAAACCTGAGATGAATAAAATCCAAGAGTCTGAATAAAGTACAAGTTAAAAACAAAAATAATAAAAGGTTCCTAGAAATGAGTCATTAAAAATAAGCAAAACATTGTTATCAAAGTTACCAATTTAATTTAAAAATTAACAGAAAATCTGAAAGATACTTCTCTAAATAACAAGTGGCCCAGAAGTAAATGAAGAGAGCCCCTCATTATTAGACATCAAGAAACTTTTGAAAATATCGAAAATGAGGTGCCACGTGACCCTCATGGGGGCGACTTCAGTCAGCAGCCAGAGAACAGTAAGTATTGGCGAAGACGCAGACACCCAAGACTGCAGCAAGTGTTGCGCAACTCCGGACGAACTCTAAAATATGAGGAGAAAGAAAAGAAAGAAGGAAGGGAAGAAGGAAGGAAAGGACGAAAAATAAAATTTTTCTATTTAAATTAATGAATTTTATACTTAGATTATATTTCAATGAAAATTTGTTTAGATAGAACTAGAAAAAGTTAATAGTCCTATCCTTCACATGGAAATGGCATTTCATCTTTCCATAGCTCATTTCAAACATTTGTAAGTACTAGAGATTCCTTGTTATATACTCATTTGAGTATTTTCAAATGAAGTTTATTTCAACCCCTTCATGTCATGTGTGTATTTTTATTGCATGTATTTATTAAACACCCTGAACTTAAAAAATCTGAATACAAGTGTTACCTTAAAAATCCAGATAGTATATTTAATATACCTTCTAATATACTTTCTTCTTCCACTCTCTATTACTGGTTTACTTTCTTTAGTACAAATTGAGTGTAAAGAATATATTTGACTTTTGTTTTGACATACAAGTCAATTGGTTTTTAACATCAATTTATGGCTAGATTACTTCTATTTCAATCTAATTCTACCACTTAAAAAGTATTTGCTCTTGAAGTAATTTCTTCAACTGAAAAACAGGAATAGTAATCACAGCCACACTTTAAAAAACTGGTATCAAGTACTTGATGCACCATAGGCACTGACAGATGTTTACTGCTACTAATTACTCCCAGAGCAAATATGTTTAATACACAATTTCCCCAATTAATGAACTAAGTTTAGAAAAGTTTAGAAGGACAAGGGTCTTCTTAAAATGTTCAAATGACAGTAGCATTTAAACTTTAGACTCTGCTCCAAATCTGGAACTGCATTTCCAAGTACTAGTTTTTTAAAGATAGAGTTTGGGATTGTTTTGTCTGTTTTGGTTGTTTGTTGAGTTTGTTGTTGGTTGAGACAGGGTCTCTCTTTGTAGTCCAAGCTGGCCCTGAGCTCACTATATAGCCCAGGCAAGCCTCGAACTCAGCAATCCTCCTGCCTCTGCCTCCCAAGTGCTGATATCACAAATATGAGCCAACACTCCCAGCACTGTGGTGTGTGGTTCTGACTGCTGGTGGGTGTGAGTCACCATGCCTGGGACTGTTTTATGTGGTTACCAGGGATGGAACCAGGGACCTTGCGCTTGCTAGGCAGAGGCTGGGACTACTGAACTAAATCTCTGGCCCCATTTCTTGAGTATTTTGAGAGTGATAGTGTAAAACTTTGCACATGCGAGTAGAAAAGAGGTGGTAATGACATGTTTCTTTTTATGCCTGCTTCAAATTTCACCTTCAAGGTCCTACTATAAATCAAGTACACACCTGCCATGTCAACATTTCACATATGGTAAATAAAGCTTCTTATTCCACGCATCAAATAGAAATGGTCATAAGAGTATAAAGATATAGGTTCAAGAAAACAGGAATGAATTATAAGGCTTATTTAGTTCCTCCTTTTACTTCCAAGTACATACACCATCCTCAAAAATAAGAATCTACGTGCCAGGCGTGGTGGCTCACGCCTGTCATCCCAGCACTCGGGAGGCAGAGACAGGAGGATTGCTGAGTTCAAGGCTTGCCTGGGCTACACAGTGAGCTCAGAGCCAGCCTGAACTACAAAGCGAGACCCTGTCTCAAAAAAAAAAAAAAATCTACGTAATTCTCAAAAGCATCTTTAGCTAGAAATGCATTTTCCCTTGACAACCTTTTCCAATTTGTTGTAATCTGTACAGTCAACTAGTTACTTCTAAAGCTACTTTAGAAGTAATAAATTTAAGTTTTATTTGCATTTCTTTCTTTACACATGATATATTTCTTCCATCAAAGCTGCCTTAATTTTATCATCATTTCTGTGAAAAGTTTAAAGACATTAATGTCAGAAAATTTAGAAGTGGGCAAAAAACTGTCTGGAGGCAAATTATATTCTATGGATATGTTTTCTGAGGTATACTGAGTTTTTCATGTTTTCTCTTACCCAAAAAATACCTTAAAATATGCCGAGTTTTTCAAACTGAACATTTTGAAAATGTGATTATATGCTCAGTTCTATACCATAGGTTTATATTTGACAGGAAGCTTGTATTTCTATAACTCCACAACTTTTTACACGTTATTTAGGTGTTAGGAAGGCAAACTGAAGATGAAAATAAGTAACACTATCATTTTAAATTCTCAAAAGACTAACATAGTTGTAAACAAAATGAAAACATCAAATGAAAATAATTATGATACATTAAAGTCTAAAACCACTGTTAAAGCACAGAAAAGAAATAGATAATATACAAGTAGAAGGAAATCAGATACCATACTGAATGTTTTCTAAATAATATGCTAGAATAGGAGAGTAGGGAAATATAGAAGTGACATCATGACTTACTCAGCACACCTGAATTTCTCTCAATGTAGTAATAACTATTCCAAATTAACCCAAAAGCAAAGGTATAACTGTTGATAAAGGAAAATAACCATATGATCCAATTCTTGGAAAAAGCAGTAAAAATTAAAATTCATATTAAAATATATAAAGACTGCAAATTGCAGGCACGTGGAATATTCAAAATGGCCAGCAGAAGGCTTAGAGAGGAATTTGAATGCTTTTCCCCAGTTTTTCACAATCTTCCACAGGCTCCATGACCTTGACCCTTCTTTCCTCTTCCTGCTTCTCCGCCCTGTGTGGCCCCCGACCATTGACTATTTTACATCTGGGCCACTTGTGTTTTATTGTCCATTTGTGTCCTACAGGTATCTGCCATCTAGTATTTTTAAATTGAGTTTACCGGTGCATTTATGTGTATGATGTGGTCACATTCTTCATTGGGAATTTGTACCTCTACATGAGAAATCTTAATTCTTATGTTTTCCCATTCCCCTGCCCTCCCTACAACTTTGCCACACTCCCCAAAATACATAAATTTTGCTTCTGTTTTTTTTTCCATTTTACCTTCATTTTTTTTTATTTCCATAGTTCCCCTTCCCCTTTGAAAATGTTCTTCCTATTTCACAATACCTATCATAATTTTGGAACTCATTTATACCCTCAGTTTCTCACATGAGGGAAACAATGTGGTACATACTCACACACGGCCTATGTATTTTACTTATCAGTGCAGCCTCGAAGTACAGTGCATGTCCTGCTGTCGGCAGCTTACACCACTGGTGGTACAAACAGAGCTAATCAATCCTTTTACGAACAAAGTTAATAAAAAGCTCCTGATTAGACAGTGGTGGATGTGCTCTTGATGTCTGAGGTCAGGAGGAATGCGCCCAGCAACAGTGGCCCAACAGATGACTCTAACGCTGCATAACAAGGAAGAGGACATTCTTGAGCTACGACTTCCTTTACCACCTTATTCATCTTGTGCAGCCTCACGATGTTGTGCACCCCGATACAGGACTACTCGTGCCCCATTCCTTACCTGGGTACTTTTGCCCATTCAGTCTCTTCTGGTAAGATTGTTTTTTCCAGACTTTTCTACATGGTTGCTGCTTATCTTCATGTATTCATTTAAGGTTCTTTTCCCTTCAGAAAAAATTTTTGATACATTTCTTATGTTGAACACTAATTCTCTATGATTCTTTTTTGTAGTATGTGCAGTTTTTTTGGTGTGCCTCTGACACTTCACTTTATCCTCTTTAATTTACTTTGAACCACTGAGTGTAAATTCCAAAAGCATGAACTAAAATAAATCATTACTTTTTTTTTTTTCTTTTTTGAGACAGGGTCTCGCTTTGTAGTTCAGGCTGGCCCTGAGCTCACTATGTAGCCCAGGCAAGCTTGGAACTCAGCAATCCTCCTGTCTCTGCCTCCCGAGGGCTGGGATGACAGGCGTGAGCCACCACGCCCGGCATTGTGGTATGAGGTATTGATTGCTGGTGGGCGTGAGTTTCCACGCCCAGCATTGTATGTGGTTTCTGGGGATCGAACTCAGGACCTTGCACTTGCGAGGCAGGCGCCGGAACCACTGAGCTAACCCTCCGGCCCAATAAATCATTACTTTTAAAATATGTTTACCTCAGACATCTGACGGAAATCTAGCACAGGTAGTTATTATCTATTTTTCCTAATATATGAACAGTGTTGAATGAATATGAATAAGATGAATGTTAATATATTTATGCATATATAAATACATTGCTTAAGAGAAAAGTATTCTATTTAGCAAATCATCTGTGTTTTATGGCAAAAATGTATTTTATTCTTTAATATTAAATTAAGAAAGACCACTATGGCTCTCCTCATGATATCTCGTCCTGTCCTCCAAAGTTTTTTTTTCATTTTTATTGTACTTCCCTTTTTTACTTGAGCTCTGCAGAGCATGTTTTCCTCTGCCTTTCTTTTTTATTTTTCCTCCCTCTAATGAATGTTCACTTTGTTACCATTAAAAAATAAATAAAAGGAGAAACTTCATTCTTTTGCTTTTAATGAGAAAGCTGGTATACAGGAGGCCTTAAATTTTATTTGAATCGCATTTTAGCTAATATCTTATGGTAGATAAAATAGCTTTTATAGTTCTAAATCATAATTTCTAAGATTGTTTTCTTTTCCCCTTCAGGCTTGAAGTAAATATTAATTAGGTAAGATTAGCTGTCACCGTGGACAGTTGCCCGCAGGTAAGATGTTAAAACATAGCCTCGAACTACACTCCCCCCGAACATATAACAGCTTGTTTAAAAATTATTATGCTGTATTCTCCAGGGAATCTTTCAAACTTCAAAGTGAGACTTCCTTATGTTGTAATTTGCGGGAAAATTTGTGCAAAATGGAATATCTGGTGTTATGAAATTCGACATATGTTAAATTACTATGCTAAAGATCAACTTAGGGCGGGGGGAGGGCTGCTCCCTATATGAGATGATTTTTTTTTTGTAATTGCTTTCATTTTGCCCCTGATGATTCTAAATTTGACTCTGATGTGTTCTTTCATCTGCCAAAAGAGCAACAGAAAGCATATGGTAGTTTTTCTTGTTAGTTCTGTATTTTGATTATCTTCATTTTGTCACATTTTAAAAGAGACACTGGGTTGAAAATCTACTTCCATTTACTAAATTGGATTTATGTGTTAAAATTCTAGATAGAAAGGGGAAAGGGGCTGTTTGCTTATTTTTATTCTTCAAAAAATAACAGTTAAAACATGATATACTCGATGCTTTCAAAGAACATAAAGAAAAGAAAAAAGGGAACAAGTGGAGTCTAAATAGTATTATGACATCGAGCCATTGCTCCAAGGTTTGCTTATGTGGGAAAAGACCAGTATTTGGGTCCTAGAACCAGTTGTTTCTTGATGGTTTGTTACTGTTTGAAGCCTTATTAAGCCTATGTGTATACACTGAATTTTTATTATCCCCAGGTAGATTGATGCAAATTTTTAATTTTCCTCTGATGTTAGAAAAACAAAGCAATACAAAGAAAAGAAAGAAACAAGGGAAGGAGAGGGGATAATTGGAAAGGGGAGGAGAAAAGAGTAAGAAAGAGGAGGAAAGAGAATATACATTTTGGGGAAAATGATTTAAAATACAGAAAACTGTTATTTTGATGAGGGACCCTTTAAAATGTATGCTCACATCCTTAGTCAACAGCCTTCCAATCACAGCTGAGGTTGACTCCACCAGTAAGATATGAAGTAGAAACTTTCACACGTCATGCTTGGTGTCAGCATCCCACTCTACATGGCTGTAGCAATGTCCTCAGCAGAAACTCGCAGCTTCCCAAAGAAGGGAACTCGTCTCTCTCATATTGAAACATGAAGTGAAACTTTTCTCCTTGGGAGAGATTTTCTTTACTCTCCCACTGTTTCTAAGTGATTGGGATATGAAGCCACATTCGACTGTGCCCTCATAATTTAATTAAAAGTAACTACTCATTTTCATTTGCTTAAATTTTCTCATATACAAAAATCACATATTCTTTTACCTCAAATGGTTATTATGCACATTAAATTAACCAACAATAGTAAAGTGCCTTATATTGTATAGTGTTTTTCTGCTTAAATCGCCTTTAATTTGCTTCCTTAGATTCTTTTTTAAATTAATTTTGTTGGTGCAATTTAGATATAATGATCACACTCATCATCTTTTTCTCCCAATTCTTCTTTCTTTCTTTCTTTCTTTCTTTCTTTCTTTCTTTCTTTCTTTCTTTCTTTCTTTCTTTCTTTCTTTCTTTCTTTCTTTCTTTATTTTGAGACTGGGTCTCACTTTGTAGTTCAGGCTGGTTCTGAGCTGTAGCTCATGCAAGGCTGGAACTCAGCAATCCTCCTGTCTCTGCCTCCCGAGTGCTGGGATGACAGGCATGAGCACCACGCCCAGCACTGTGGTACGAGGTATTGATGGCTGGTGGGTGTGAGTCTCCACGCCCAGCATTGTATGTGGTTACCGGGATCGAACTCAGGGCCTTGCACTTGCGAGGCAGGTACCGGAACCACTGAGCTAACCCTCCGGCCCCAAGTGATTATAGTTTTTTAAAACAGAGTTCTTTACCATCTCTTTATTTTCAATATATCTGTCTTCCCCAGGGTATCTCTGCAAAATTTTAAAATTTCATTCCTATTTTCCTTTCACAAGGAAAATACATAAAGAGTATTATAATAGTCACTAGTATGGTAATAGTCACTATGTCTCCCTGCATGCTGACTGCAGGAATTGTTAAGTAAATTGCTGGGAAGAAAAATGAAAGTGCACACTGTGTATTTTTTACATATACCACACAAAGCCATGAAATTAGGAAGCAAAATGAATCAAGCAATAAATAAAACCTATTAATCCATAAATCAATGCCATGTTTATGCTTATGTTATTAATTATGATCTCATTGTGACTATTATTGCCTGTCAGAAGAGATAATACATTTGAAAATAATTTCATTTGAGGTTCATCCTCAATCAATATTTACACAGAATGCTCATACTCTGAAAGGAATCTTCAACCTAATGAGTAATGATCAATCATGATACTGATATACTCAGTGCACCAGGTAATTAATTTGTGATAGTTGTTCCATTGTGAGAGGCAGAATAGCATGATGACTAAGCATCTATGGGCACTGGGCTCAGATTTTTTCTTTTAAATTTGAATCTGTATTGGTACATTATATATACACACATCATAATCACACACAATATTGAGTATTTGTACCAGCATATGACACAATTTAATTCTCATTTTTCCCATAGCCCCACTCACCACCCTACAACCTCCACCACTATATACATAAGATTTGTTTCCTTTTATAATTACCATCATATTTTTTCTTCCCCTTATTACCTAACCCTACATGCCATTTCCCTTTTAATATGTTCTATTTCACAAAATCTACCATATATTCTAGAGCTATTATATTGCCATAAAGAATGACAAGTTTGAGTCATTGATATTCAAGTGAGTGTACATTCAGGACATACTTATAAGTGAAATAAATGGGTCACAGATGTGTAAATATCATATCTGTTCTCCGGTATGAGAAACTGGACTCAGATTTTTTTTCAGTACTGGGGATCAAACTCAGGTCCTTTTGCATCCAAAGTTAGTGCGGTACCACTTGAGCTAAATCCCCAGCCCTTTGGACTCAGATGTTTGATGCTCAAACTTCAATCCCATGGTTCACTAAGTGTGTGCCATGTTATGCAATGCCAATAAGATCATCTTTATTTCAGGAAGTGATAAGCACAGAATGGGAAGATATATATATTAAGACCAGCATGCAATAACAGCTCATCTATACACACCCATAATGCTGTGAACACAGAACTACACGGAGGTTCTTGGTAGATTCACATGATCAGCTGAAGACAATAAACATACTCACACACAGTGCATCTACAGCATCTTCAGAAGAAGACTCACACAAGTAACCAACAACTCACAAAGGTGAGCAATAAGACCATTTTTTCTAGAAAGGAAAATAATATGCAAATGAGATAAATTCAAAAGGAAATAAAAACTTATTTTCATATATTGTGGGACCAACAAAGATTTGTCCCTTCTCTCCTGTACTTAATTTTAAAGTAATATAAAATGACAATTTATTATGAGACACCTTCTGAGACTGATGAACAGTTCATTATATAGTATTTAGACTTCTGCTACCAGCAAGCAGCCGGCCCACCAATGGACACAGGCCAGCCACCCCATGGACCTCCATCGACCCTGGGTGAGTCTGGGTAAGTGCAGCACAGGCAGCACAGTGACTTCCACCCCCTGCAAGCAGCCTGCCTGCCCCTGGACCCAGGCTAGACGCCTCCTGGGAGCACCACTCCCCCTGGGTGAGTCTGGATAAGCACAGCAGAGGCTGCGCAGTGACTTCCACCACCTGCAAGCAGCCTACCCACCACCAGACCCAGGCCAGCTGACCCTGGCACCTCCATCCACCCCAGGCAGGTCTGGGTAGGCACCACAGAGGCTGTGCAGTGACTTCCACTGCCGCAAGCAGCCTGCCTGCCACAGACCCAGGCCAGTTACCCCGTGGGACATCCATCCACCTCAGGTGAGTCCAGCCTACCTGCCACTGGACTCAGGCCAGAAGCCTCATGGGAGCTCCATTCCTGTTTGCACTAGTCTGGGTAAGCGACACTTAGGTTGTGCAGAGATTTACAGTGCTCAACAGCACCACAGAAATGAGAAAAAAAATTCAAGAACCCAAGACACAAAGATCACCACCACAGGAGAATTCAGGGAAAAGGGAAATGGAGCAAAATGAAGCTCAAGTGGGGGCTGGGGATTTAGCTCAAGTGGCACCACACCAACCTTGGATGCACAAGGGCCCAAGTTCAATCCCCAGTGTCATAAGAAAAAAAAAAAA
>PVIC010012160.1:0-40242 GCA_004025085.1 Thryonomys swinderianus | reverse complement strand
AGAAAATATACCAAAAACCAGACACAAAGATCACCACCACAGGGAAATTCAGAGAAAAGAGAAATAGGGCAAACTGAAACTCAAGCACCAGGACTCTTGGAGATGGTAACTAAAGCAGATCTAGTAAAATGGAAATCAGAACTCATCTCTGAGATCAAAACAGGAATACTGTCTACAGTGAAAGACATCATTAAAGAAGGGATCGGCAAGATAATAGAATCCAAGATAGCAAAAGCAATGGAACTTTTTAAACAGATTCAAGCAGAGCTCCAGGGAATGACGAAGGAGAACAAAAGCGTGCACAATAGGATGAATGAAGCAGAGAACCAAATCTCAGACCTAGAGGACAGCATAGCAGCCAACGAGCAGGAAAGATATAATCTATGGAAAAGAGCAAGGGACCATAAGAAATCAATTCAATAGCTTCTAGGTGACTCAAAGAAAAATAATATAAGACTGATTGGAGTCACTGAGGAAGCAGGAGACAGTGTAAAAGACACAAAAAAGCTATTGTCAGAGATAACAACAGAAAACTTCACAGGAAAAGAAATAGACATACAGATAAATGAGTCCTATCAGACTCCAAAACACCGTGACATAAAAATATCTACACCTAGACATATAACTATCAAGTTTCCAGATGCACAACAAAAGAATGAAATACTGAAAGCAGTGAGAGAAAGGAAGAAAATCACCTACAAAGGGAAACCCATTAGGATCACAACAGACTTTTCAACACAAACACTCAACGCAAGGAGAGCCTGGAGGGAAGTATTTCAAGCACTGCAGGAAAACAACCTACAACCTAGACTGTTGTATCCTGCAAAACTATCTTTCAGAAGAGATGGGGAAATAAGATACTTCCATGACAAAGAGCACTTGAAAAACTTCACAAATACGAAACCTGCACTCCAAAACATCCTAAAGAACATCTAGGAAAAAAACACAGAAAATTCCATACCCACAAGACCCAGGAGAGTGAATTCACTGGGGCAAACAAGAAACTAGAGAAGGGGAAAAGCAAGGAAGGAAAAAAAAAAAAAACCAAGAACAGGAAAACATGCCAGCTCTGAATATGTCTATATCAGTCATAACCATTAATGTCAGTGGCCTCAATGGGCCAATTAAGTTCTCAATTTTTTTTCTTTTTTGAGACAGGGTCTCGCTTTGTAGTTCAGGCTGGCTCTGAGCTCACTATGTAGTCTAGGCAAGCCTTGAACTCAGCAATCCTCCTGCCTCTGCCTCCCGAGTGCTGGGATTACAGGTGTGAGCCACCACGCCCGGCTCAATGGGCCAATTAAAAGACACAGACTAGCAGATTGGATCAAGAAGCAAGATCCTACAATCTGCTGCATACAGGAAACACACCTAATTCAGAAGGAAACCCATAGACTGAAAATAAAAGGTTGGAAAACAATCCTCCATGCCACAGGAAACTGCAAAAAAGCAGGAGTCGCTATCTTGTTTGCAGATAAAATAGATTTCAAACCTAAACTGATTAAAAGAGATAAAGAAAGTCACTATATCCTCATACAAGGAACTATCCAAGAGAAAGAAATAACTATCATAAATATTTATGCACTGAACTCTAATGCACCCAACTATATAAAACAAACATTATTGGACATGAAAAGCCAGTTAACCATGAATACAATAGTAGTGGGGGACTTCAATACTCCACTGTCACAAATTGACAGATCAACTGGACAAAGAATCAATAAGGAAATACTTGAGCTAAATCAAACTTTGGAGCAAATGGACTTATTAGATGTCTACAGAATTTTTCACCCTACAAAGCAAGAATATACCTTCTTCATGGATCATTCTCCAAAATAGATCACATTCTAGTCCATAGAACAACCTTAAGTAGGTGCAAAGGAATCAAAGTTATCTCCTGCATGCTGTCAGACCATAGTGCCTTGAAACTGGAGCTGAATAGCAGAAGAAATTCCAAGATCCTCACAAACATATGGAAATTGAACAACACTCGGTTAACCAACCAGTGGGCCACAAAAGAAATTAAAGAAGAAATTAATCAGTTTTTACAACTAAACAACAACCCCAGCACAACATACAGGAATTTATGGGACACAATGAAAGCAGTTCTGCGAGGGAAATTCATAGCAGTGAATGTATACACTCAGAAAATAGAGCAAACCGAAATAAACAATATAATGATAAACCTCAGACAACTAGAAAAAGAGGAGCAAAACAAGCACAAAGCACATACTAGAGAGGAAATTATAAGGATCAGAGCAGAAATTAATACAGTGGAGACAAAGAGAACAATACAAAGAATCAATGAATCAAAGAGTTGGCTCTTTGAAAGGATAAATAAGGTTGAAAGACCCTTAGCCAACCTTATCAAACAAAGGAAGGAAAAGGCTCTACAGAATGAAAATGGGGAAATCAGCACAGATCCAGAAGTCCAAAGGATAATAAACATGTACTTTGAAAATCTATACTCCAAGAAGATGGAAAATCTAGAAGAAATGGATAGATTCCTAGACTCATATGAACTTCCAAAGTTGAATGAAGAGGATATAAAAATGTTAAACAACCTGATATCAATCTGGGAAATTGAAAATGTAAAAAAAAAAAACTACCAACAAAGAAAAGCCCTGGTCTTGATGGCTTCACTGCTGAATTCTACAAAACTTTCAAAGAAGAGTTAATTCCAGTACTTCTCAATCTCTTTAATGAAATTGAAAGGGAAGCAGTACTCCCAAAATCATCCCTTGAAGCAACCATCACCTTGATTCCAAAGGCAGAGAAAGATCCCACCAAAAAAGAAAACCACAGGACAATCTCTCTAATGAACATCAACGCAAAATCCTCAATAAGATACTTGCAGACAGAATACAGAGAGTTATTAAGAAAATCATACACCCTGATCAAGTCGGATTTATCCCAGGGATGCAAGGCTGGTTCAACATACGTAAATCAATCAATGTAATACACTATATTAACAGACTCAAGGACAAAAATCATATGATTATCTCAATAGATGCAGAAAAAGCATTTGACTAAATCCAACACCATTTATGATCAAAACCATACAGAGAATTGGAATTGATGGACTTTATCTCAATTTAATATTAGCTATTTATGAGAAACCAACAGCCAGCATCATAATTAATGGGCAAAAACTGAAACCCTTTACACTAAGAACAGAGACAAGGATGTCCATTGTCTCCACTATTGTTCAATATAGTGCTGGAAACATTAGCCATAGCAATCAAGCAGGACAAAGACATAAAAGGAATAAAGATAGGTAAGGAAGAAGTTAAACTCATTATTTGCTGAAGATATGATACTCTATCTAGAGGATCCTAAAAACTCAACCAAAAGACTACTAGACTTAATTACCAGATTTGGTAGTGTTGCTGGAAACAGGGTTAATGCTCAAAAATCAACAACCTTTGTCTACACAAACAATAGACTCACTGAAAGAGAAATTGAGGAGGCAATCCTTTCACAGTAGCACCCAGAAAAATGAAATACCTAGGAATCAACCTAACAAAGGAAGTGAAAGACCTGTACTCTGAAAACTATAGGACTCTGAAAAATGAGATAGAAAAGGAAATCAGAAAGTGGAAAGATATCCTTTGTTTCTGGGTTGAGAGAACCAACATCTTCATATAGTACAAGAACTAGCAGAAAGAACCCACAAATGGGATCTCATCCTACTGAAAAATTTCTGCACAGCAAAAGAAGTCACTGGTTCTGCTAAAAGACAACCAACAACATGGGAAAATAAATCTTTACTAGCTGTTTATCAGACAAGGGCTATTATCTGCAATATATAAAGAACTTAAACAGATCAGCCTCCCCAAGTTTAAAGACCCAATCAAAAACGGGCATCTGAAATGAACAGACACTTCTCAGAGGCAGAAGTTAAAGCAGCTAAGAAACATATGAAGAAATGTTCCACATCACTGGTCATTCGAGAGATGCAAATGAAAACAACACTGAGATTTCATCTCACTCCATAAAGAATGGCCGCTATTACAAAATCAACCAACAATAAATGCTGGCGAGGCTGTGGGGAGAAAGGAACCCTTCTCCACTGTTGTTGGGATTGCAGACTTGTGCAACCATTGTGGAGATCTGTGTGGAAATTTCTCAGAAAACTAGGACTAGGGTCCCATTTGACCCTGCCATCCCCCTGCTAGGAATATACCCAAGAGAACTTAGAAAATCACAGTGGAAAGAGAAATGTACACCCTTGTTCATAGCAGCTCAGTTCGTGATAGCTCAATCTTGGAAACAACCTAAATGCCCATCAACTGTAGAGTGGATAAAGAAGATGTGGTTTTTTTATAAAATGGAGTACTATTCTGCCGTAAAGAATGACAAGATTCATTCATTTATGTGCAAATGGATGCACCTGGAGGACACGCTAAGGAGTGAAATCAATAGAGCACAGATAGGCAAATACTGGATCTTCTCGTTGATATGAGCACCGGTAGATGCAAATGAGCTCTAGTAGTATGACAATCTTTTTAGAATTGGAAATTTCCAAAGGAAATTTGGTGTGGGGATGTAATGAGGGGAAGGAATAAATATGATTCTGAAAGAAAATAAAAGAGCATGTATATAGGGGGTGGGGAGGTGTGGGTGGGGATATGGGTAAAAATGAGAATTGACTGTGTCGTATATTGGTACAAACTCCCCAATGTTATGTGTGTGAGATATATGCAAATTGTACCAATAAAGAATGCAATTTAAAAAAAGATATATTTACTAGAAAATACAGCATTCATTAAGAGTGTTAGGCACCTACATATCTTCCGAGGATCTATCCATTACCCATTTCTTCTTCTTCAGTGGGAGAGACATGGCTAGGACTTGGACTAGACCAACAAAGACAAATTTTGGGTGTGTCACCTTAGACACATTACAAGACTGGCTGATGTCACCAGAGGAAGGAAGGGAAAACTCACAAGCAAAAATAACTAACCAGGGCTGGAGATGTAATCAGTGGCACTGCATCCACCTTGCAAGTCCAAGGTCCTGAAATCAATTCCCAGTACAAAAAAAAAACAAAAACTAAACTAAGCATTGGAGGATTATTGCTAATATAAAAAAAAAAGTTTCACAGATCAAACCCCATGATAAATGAAGTAACATAACAAATAAAAATCCTCAAAAGATAAAATTTTAATACATAAACATTGTAAATATATACAAATTTAAAAATTTTAAATTTCAAGCTAAATTTTAAAATTGTAAATATATAAATTAAAAGAAGACAATAAATGAACTGAAAACCTTTGTGATTATAACTGGTACCAAATTGTCAAATTGAAGAACTGACCCTAGAAGACAGCAGTGAAAAATATAAGAATTATTTTTACACATCTACGACACTCAGAGATGATCTGTAGGGGCTGACTTACTCTTACATTGAATAGCAAGCAAAGATAAAAAAAGAAATTTTATGTTCCACAACCAAAATGCTCATCACATTTCAATAAACTCACAAAGGTTGTGGGGCTTTTCTTGGTTTTGTTTGTCTGTTTTGTTTTGAGGCAGGGTCTTGCTTTGTAGTTCAGGCTGACCCTCAGCTCACTATGTAGCCCATGCAAGCCTCGAACTCAGCAATCCTCCTGCCTCTGTCTCCTGAGTGCTGGGATTACAGGCATGAGCCACCACATCTGGCACTGTGGTGCGTGGTACTGACTGCTGGTGAGCGTGAGTCACCAAGCCCAGCATTGTGGTACGTGGTTACCGGGGATTGAATTTAGGACCTTGCTTTTGCAAGGCAGATGCCAGAACCACTAGCTAAATCCCTGGCCCAAAATGTTGTGCTTTTATGTTTTATTTGTATATGTCTTTCTTCTGGAACTCTGTCTTGCTGATATGTTTAATGACAGAAATATTGAGCATATAGAATTAAGGTTAAGACAAGATGATAAAATATTAATTCAGATATTCAATGCAGTTTTCAAATCCCAGAGAGGAGGCAGGTTTTGAAAGCTTGAATATATATCTGAACCAAGCCTCTGAAACTTCTGACGTTTGCTATCTGTGATGGAAATGTCTGCCTCAGGAATATGCCTTTATTACACTGAGAATGAAAACCATCCATTATAGTAAGTGGACCATTGTTTTCGTGAGGGACTTGAAAATATATGAAAGAAAATCTCACCTGGTAAGCCACAGTAATGGTGTGTCCAGTATAAAAGGGCCAGAGACAGGAAGGCTTGTGTCTGGCTTGTCGGTGCCAGAAAATACTGGGGATTTTTTTTTCCTCCTGGAAACAAACAAACAAACAAAAAAACAACGCAACATGTTGTGCCTGGAGAAGAGAACAAAGGTTGCTATTTTTTCTTAATGACAGCTCTGGGTTCTGAAATGGAGCATAGCAGGTAGGAAGAGCGTGTATAGATTTCAAAAGATATCTAAACGTTACACAGTCACTTTCCTTAAGAATGAGCAACAACAAACATGTTGGCAGTTTTCTTCATTTTTTTCCAATCCCAAACAAAACATTTTGAGGAAAGAACCCTTATTCCTGCCTCTCTTTGCCTTGATGGAGAGAGTTGACTGTAATGGGAGGGAGGGGGGCTGGGAAAGACTAACCTGTCCTTTTCCTGGCTTCTCCTGTTCCATTAACTCCCAGCCCTCAGGGATGTCTCGCCTTGCTTTTCTCTTTGTTTCTGTAATTGTCACTATTGTTTGTTAAATGTCTCCCTCTGTGCTCTTTACTTCAATATACTGCTGCAGTTATAGATTCCTCTGCTCCTGGACATCTCGCAAATAAATCCTGGAGACTGAGATGTTCTGTCTCCCAGGCCTGATGCTATTTGATGCATTTATAAGAGCTTCTAAGAAAGGAGTGTTTAAAAAAAAAGATCAAATGTGCTAAGTTTAACAAAAAAGCAAAAACAAGCAAATAGGCAATATTTTAAAATATGTTTGTGACAAAGTATTTTGGTAAGCATAAATTTTCAAAAGTATAGAGTAATTAAAGAAGAACATAAAAAAGCCAGTCCCTGCAGGACGTAAACCAGTGCATCAGAAGACTGTACTGACAGCTGAGGAAAAGTGAAGATGAATATTCAACTCAGTGTCAGGGTCGGAAATGTAAACAGAGCTCCAAGATGAGGAATTCCAGATGTTAAGAAAAGACTTCTTCCTTATTTATGGCTGGATTGCAAACAGATAAAGAGACTTGTAGGACAAAGAAGCATGATAAGTGCTTCACCAAAGGTGAATAGTAAAGGAATAAAATCCAACACGGCTGGCCAGAGATTGAGCTCAGTGGTTCTGGCACTTGCCTCACAAGTGCAAGGTCCTGAGTTCGATCCCAGTAACCACATAGAATGCTGGGCGTGGTGACACGTGCTCACCAACAATCAGTACCACATACCACAGTGCCGGGCGTGGTGGCTCACGCCTGTTATCCCAGCACTCAAGAGGCAGAGGCAGGAGGATTGCTGAGTTCAAGGCTTGCCTTGGCTACATAGTGAGCTCAGGGCCAGCCTGAACTACAAAGCAAGACCCGTTTCAAAAAAAAAAAAAAATCCAACAAGGCTGGGTAATACAGCGAACTTTGCTTGCTACTGAAGAAATACGTACAAGCAGGTTTCCAAAGGAGGATGGGTTAATTTTGCTACAATTAAATGAAATTAAATTGTGATAAATTTTGTATTGAGAAAGGCGGGGTGAATAATAGTACATAGGACAGAAAACAGAGTGAAGTAGGTGCTAAGATCACTGATGCATATGAATTCAAAGATCTGGAGATTTCTACACCAGCCATCAACCAACTTTGTGAATAGTCTCCTGCTATTATAGTCATCGGGACTCCTCCACTCACACCCAAGAGATCATTCCAGTCCAACACCTGTGTGGCCCTCGTGTGCACAGACTCCCTTATTTTTCTCTGCAGTGCAGTAAGAAGGTTCAGTCATTCTAGCTTGAGTTTCTAACTGAAAATCTGCATCCTCAGGACAGTGGAACCTGTGCTTCTAGGAGTACTGTGAGGTGGTGTGGGCATCAATCACATCTATAAACCAGGTCTGAAGCGCTACATAAAAGCAGTGGGATAGGACCAGGTGTACCTAGTCTCTACCATAATCCTCTCGTGCACTGTGGCCTCCTTTAGTTACCCTATTTTCTTCTTTGTCTGTGAGCTTTCTCAGATGAAGTGGACAGATGGTATATTGGAAGACAGGCTGAAATGAGTGGAAAAAAAGTGGGTGGTACTTCACTAGAAGGTGAAAAAGATGAGAGACTGAAGTGGACCAGATTCCAACTTCCCAGAGATCATTTCAACAGCATCTGTTTGTTTTAAAATCCATTTCCTTCCTATTTCTTCCTCAATATGACTTCTTTGACTGTTTTTACTTTAGCATTTAAGTGGAAAAAAATAGTGCACAGGTTATCTAGTGCTTTACCTTAATGAAAAAATATTGCCTTTAATATTTCCTCTGTGTTAACTGGCTCGCTTAGTTCTTGATGCTATGAAAACAGATTATCTGAAGAATAGATTCACTAAAAGCAGATACCATCAGACGTAGCATCCATCCTAATGGTTCAACAGCTTAGTTTGCCTTCAGCAGACATTAAAACACTCAAAGTAAGGAAAAAAATTGCAGTAGGAATGAGGAGACAATGGTAGATGTTGCCCAGTGTTTGAAATTTTTCATAACACTATCATAGAGAAACAGTTTGAGGGGGTTATGACAGTAATATCGAGATGCAACTTACAGTGGAAAAATTGCAATCATTTCTCTTCTTCCTTCTCATTACTCCAACCTAAGAAGCAAGCTAAGTAAACTCTGTCACCCATAAAGCAGACGTAACCTTTGGAAGGAAAGAAAAAGCCTGCAGAGCTGAGGAAAGGGACAAAGGGTCGGCATCTTGTGAAGACAGAGCTTTGGGTTCAGCAGAGGAAGTAGTTTTATTATCCTCAAGGAACTGAAGGCACCTTGGACTCTGAAGCTGACCTCTGTATCCCCTCTGAATCTCCTGCAATTCTAGTGATTATATCACTCCAGTAACTTACTGTGCAATACTGAAATTTTTCCTGTGATTAGTTTACTACCTATAATAACTTCCTAGAGCAGCCATAACAAAATACTATGAATTAGAAAGCTTAAATAAATAATAATTATAAGGGTGGCTACTGCCTCACTGTTCTGGAGATGAGAAGATGTTAGCAAGGTTTGTTAATTCAGAGACTATGCAGGAGAATCTGTCCCTAGCTACTCCCCTAGCTTCTGGTGGTTTGCTGGAAATCTCTCATCCTTTTAGCCGCGAAGTCTCCCGATATCTCTTCATGCTGCTTCCCATGCATGTCTGTGTTCAAATGTACTTTTCATAAAACCATACCAATCATATTGGATTAGGACCCACCCTGTGACCTCATTATAGAGGACTAACTGTAAAAATTATAGTTTCTGGGCCGAAGGGTTAGCTTAGTGGTTCCAGCGCCTGCCTCGCAAGCACAAGGTCCTGAGTCGATCGCTGGTTACCACATACAATGCTGGGCGTGGAGACTCATGCCCACCAGCCGTCAATACCACATACCACAGTGCCGGGCGTGGTGGCTCACGCCTATAATCCCAGCACTCGGGAGGCAGAGGCAGGAGGATTGCTGAGTTCGAGGCTTGCCTGGGCTACATAGTGAGCTCAGGACCAGCCTGAACTACAAAGCGAGACCCTGCCTCAAAAAAAAAAAAATTACAGTCTCAAATAAGGTCATATTCTGGGTACTGTGGGCTAGACTTGTGTTGTATCTCTTTTCAGAGGATGTAAGTCAACTTATGACACTAACTGAATGGATTAGTAATAATTCATCTGGTTTACTGATTGTTTTCAAATGAGGATAAGCACCTATCACTGAAATTGAAATTACCCATTGCCTTGACATAAAGCTGGTCATTAGAATTATTAGTTCCGTCTCAGGAAGGTGGCTCATACCTGTATCCCAGCCCTTCAGAGGCTAAATCAAGAGGAAGGCTACAAGCTAGAGGCCTACTAGACTATATAGTGGGTTCAAAACCAGGTGAATTACACAGACAGACCTTACCTCAAAAAGGCCAAAAATGAAACTACTGTTTTCACATCTTCCCAGACTAGATCTGACCCTCTTCTGAACCTAAGGAGCAGGTATGACAATTACAGCAATATTTAATTCCATTCCTCCTGAGGTGTTTTTACCAGGGTTTCAAGTTCCCTTCTGAAGACTTGTCTTTGCTGGTAATTGAGAGGATGTCATTTTTCCACTCCCTGGGTATTGACAGCCCCCAGAGTGTGTACACTCCACCATGAAGACTAACTTCTCCCTTCAACAGCACCTCTACTGTGTATAGTTGTTCCTTGGCCTTTCTCTTGAGGTTTGAGAGGATCTCAATACTGAGGAAATTTTTTCAAGTGGAAACAGTACTAAAAGATCTTAAAAGGTAATTTGTTTCCTTCAGATCATTCTCTGCTTTACTGAGAATACTGGGAAAATTTCCAGTTAGAGCTCGGGATGGTCAAAGATATTATTGAATGTCTCTTCTCACCTGATATTCCATACATAATAAAATTTACATCAAGAAAATACAACCACTACAACTAGCTTGATAAACCATAACTAGAGGCTTGGACTTACAAGGAAAGAAGGTTATATCAGAGTTTCAAAAATAATTGCAGGTTGGGACAATGAAAAGTTAACTATCTAGAAAAAGTGACTATTTCACCTTCAGATGAAGTTAGTCACCCCTTTGCTATCACACATAACTTCTCTGAATTTGGGCCTGGTTCAGAAATCAGGATTCTAATATATTTGAAATAAATATGAAGGTCTTTGGCTTCCATGTGTGTTCCTCTTCTGGATAACACATTCTTCATGTATGTCCCAAGGCCAATGGCTGATGTTTCTCCTGTATCTCTTCACCCACCAATGCTTAGTCACAGAGGAAACATCTCAATGGAGACTTTTGTCAAATAATTCAAGAGTTTAAGAAAGTGAAATCACAATGAAAGCATACTACTGGAAAGATTATCTATGGGGTCACAAATATCTATTTCAATAACCACTTACTTTTATTTAATAGCAATATGTAATCAGAATTCACCCAATCCAATGCCATTGAGGTCTCTCTGCTGGGACCTGGAAGTATATGCTCAGTGGGTTGAAAATAGTAATAAAAGTCAAATGGTCTTCTTTATGATTGTGGAAATTTCTTGAGAAAGATGGTTGCCTTCTATAAAAGATAAAATTATGTTAAGGAGCCGGGCATGGTGGCTCACACCTGTAATCCCAGCACCTGGGAGGCAGAGACAGGAGGATTGCTGAGTTCGCAGCTTGCCTGGGCTACATAGTGAGCTCAGGGCCAACCTGAACTGCAAAGCGAGACCCTGTCTCAAATTAAAAAAAAAAATGTTAAGGAAAGTACAGGAGAGAGGTTTTGGAACTAGGTTTTTAAAATATATTTCTTTAGGCTACTGAAAACTACCTATTGTCCATATTATTTAAACTCACAAATGCCAAATAATAGTTACTAAAATTTCTTACTCATGAAAGAGAGGAAGCCCCAATAGCATTATTCTTTGTTCTTGTCATAGAAAAAAAGAATGAAATTAGAAAAGTGACCATGGTGAGTGGATAATAACAGAAAAAGCTATACTAATACAAAAAGAGCTCACCGATTACTTATTGTTGATGAAAGGTGAGTGCTCAAGAAGTGAACTGTGTCTCAGGAAAAGAAAAGTGTTTGGAAGTTGGGTGTCATGACTAAAGGCCTGAGACCTCCATTATTACCAGTCACATGACTTTGGGCTAGTCACACCTCTACATCTCAGTGTGCTCCTCCATAATATGAATATCATTTATTGTTCTTAGACATTTTGGTGAAATTGGAATGATGGATATTTTCAGGGACACACACACACAAATACTCATCAATAACAGTGGCAAAAAATGGGAGTAGGACCCCTAGGTTGTTCCTAGATTATGTCCTTACTCGGGAACAATCTGTACTGTAGCATGCAGCACAAGCTCAAGCCAAATGGCTCTTTTCCCACTATGGGAGGTCCACCACTTACTGGCAGCCAATTCCTGGGGAATAGAGCGCTCCGAGTTTAATAATAAAGAGCAGAAAACAAGAGTTGGCCAAGCCAGTCCCTAAATCCATACACAGGCAAATTTGCTGTGTGGAGCTAGATGTTATAGATCAAAAGTGATTCACCTAACAACAAATGTCTTCTAAAACATGGTTACCCTGATCACCAGCACCTGTGCTCCAGTCAGGAATTGGAAAACAGGAGGACAGGAGACAAAAGGGGCAAGAGACCTCGCCTGTCACCTTTATCACCTCCCCAGTTATCCCCAAGAATAGATCAACAGGAAGAGGAAATCCCCTTTTTAAATGGTAAAGTATTACAGAAATAGAATGAATTGTTATTTTTTACTGTTCAAGGAAGGCACGAGAGCCTTTGCTAATGAACTTCTTCCAGGCTACCACCAACAACAACACATCTTGAAATGTCCTTGTGCCTCCCAGTTTCAGGAATCCTAATTAGGTCTTACTGGTGGCCCTGAGCTCACTATGTAGGCCAGGCAAGCCTCGAACTCAGCAATCCTCCTGTCTCTACCTCCTGAGTGCTGGGTTTACAGGCAGGCATGAGCCACCACACCCTGCACTGTGGTACGTGGTATTGATTGCTGGTGGGCGTGAGTCACCCCACCCAGCCTTGTATGTGGTTGGAGGGGGTGGGAATCAAACTCAGGACCTTGTGCTTTCAAGGGAGGCACCAGAACCACTGAGCTAAATCTCCAGCCCCTTGTTTTGATGTGCATTTCCTGATTATTATTGTGGTACAGCATCTTTGCAAAAGTTTTTTGGCCATTTAGTCTTTTTCTTTTTTTTTATAATTGAATTCTTTATTGGTACCATTTATATACATCTCAAAATCACATATAACATTGGGGAATTTATACCAGTATATGACACAAGTTAATTCTCATTTTTACCCATATCCCTACCCACTCCCCCCTCCTCCCCCCTTATACATGCTCTTTTATTTTCTTTCTGTATCATATTTATTCTTTCCCCTCATCACATTCGCACACCAAGTTTCCTATAGAAATATTCCATTCTATAAAAGCTGTCCTACTTTCTAGAACTCATTTGCATCTACAGGTGTTCATGCCAAAGAGAAGATCCGTAAATTGTCTATCTGTGATCTATTGATTTCACTTATTAGTATATCCTCCAGGTGTCTCCATTTGCACCTAAATGGATCGATCTTGTCATTCTTTATGGCAGAGTAATACTCCATTTTATTAAAAAAATCACATCTTCTTTATCCACTCTCCAGTTGATGGACATTTGGGTTGTTTCCAGGATTGAGCTATCATGAACTGAGCTGCTATAAACAAGGGTGTACATCTGTCTTTCCAATGTGAGTTTTTAAATTCTTTTGGGTATATTCCTAGCAGGGGGATAGCAGGGTCAAATGGGACCCCTAGTCCTAGTTTTCTGAGAAATCTCCACACAGATCTCCACAATGGTTGCACAAGTCTGCAATCCCACCAACAGTGGAGAAGGGTTCCTTTCTCCCCACAGCCACACCAGCATTTAGTCTTTTTCTTTTGGAAATTGTGTCTTCAGATATTTTGTACATTTTTTTCTATTGGTTTGTTTGTCATTTCTTTTTTGATATAAAGTATAATTTTAGACATCATATACATTAACAAACATCTTACTTTGACTCCTTTAACTGACAAATTTGCCTAGGGATAGATATCTGACCCAAATGACAAGGACTGTTACCTTACAAGGATTTTTAAACAGCACTAGAGAGGTACTGACAGCTTCTCTGAGGAGACAGATGCAGTGAAATGTGGTATCCTGCTACCAATGTCAGTCGTGGTGCTGTCCCATATAGAGGAACCTCACTCCAGTGATCCCAGAAGCCAGCTGAGCCCTCATGGCTGCAGTCTGAATATTTATGTCTCCCCAGATTTATATACAAAAATTCTGTCCTTCCCTAGAGTGATGGTATTAGAATGTAAGACCTTTAGAAGGTGATTGGGTCATCAGGTTAGAACTCTCATGAATAAGATTAATGTCTTTATAAAATGAGCTACTTCTTCCTCCCACCATGTGACAACACAGCCATAAGATGCCTCTGTAAACCAGAAAATGGAGTCCTGCCCAGGATCCCGAATCTGCCCATGCCCTAACTGTGGACTTCCAAACCTCCAGAAGTCTGGGAAATAAATTTGTCCTTTAGAAGTCAAATAGACTAAGATACTGAACTAGTTAGGGTAGTGACAAAAATCATACTTTTTTTTGTATAAATCTTTGTAACCTGGCTTTCTGTCTTTTAAAGGCAGAAGACTCCTAATTCTTAGAAATATCTTTATTGGTTCAAAAACCATTATCTCTAAAACATCAAGTGATATCACTAGAGAAGCTATGTTTATGAACAAGTAATGATTACTATTATCAGCTAAGTAATAAAGCATAAATGTAGCTTTTTAAGTATTAAAGTGTTGAAAGCTAGTTTCAAAAGTTAAACATTCTCCTTGCAATCTTGCTCAAATTAATTAGCCTAGTAAATTATAGTTAATCCAAATCAAAGATAAATTTCAAGCTAGCCTCTGTAAAATTATATAAAATTAAGCATTAATTAAATAGTACATTGCTAATTTTTTTCAGGTGCTTGAATTAGCTACTATAATTAAAAACCACAGAGATTTTCTAAAAATATGAAATCATACAAACATTTCAATAACAGACAAAACTGCCAAATAGCTTACTAGTGATATCATTATTCCCCTTATAACATTACTCAAAATAAAAGGCTAAATAAGAATTTTGCAATTAATGTTCTAAGATGACAAAGAAGAAGAGCCTTATATATTATACTATATTTCTCATTAATTCCTTTTGTTCAAATCTCCATAGCAGGACTTATTACTATCTTTTACAATATCTGCTTTATCCTAAACCTGTGCTCAGACTTGGGAGCCACTCCTACCCTTGGTCTGGCTTCAGGGTTATTTAAGAAGTCCCTCAGGAGAAGCATCAAGGATCATACTTTAATTAGCTTTAAAATCATCCTTGCTCTGATCATGGATCTCATGCCAAACTTTAGGCCCAGCTCTATGTATCAAGCACCTTGACACAGTTTCATATCCTGAGGATCTAAATACATTCTAGCTCTAAATACATTCTAGCACCTTGACACAGTTCCAAATCCCAAGGACCTAAATACATTCTAGCTCCAGAGCCTTGATCCTGAACCTTGGAACTATGCTGGGCCCCCAGTACTTGTGCTAAAGGTCTCAGTGCCAACTGTTCAACTGCTTTTCATCCACCACAAGACTTTCTTCTCATTTTGCTCATTTTACTTGCCAGGACAGCCTCCAGATGTTGATTATCCAGTGTTGTTTTTTGGTTTTGTTTTGTTTGTTTGTTATTGAGACAGAGTCTCACTTTGTAGTTCAGGTTGGCCCTGAGCTCACAAGTAGCCCAGGCAAGCCTCAAACTTAGCAATCCTCCTGCCTCTGCCTCCTGAGTGCTGGGATTACAGGCATGAGCCTGGCACTGTGGTATGTGGTACTGATTGCTGGTGGGCATGAGTCACCATGCCTGGTATTGTTTTATGTGGTTACCAGGGATCAAACCAGGAACCTTGTGCTTGCTAGGCAGGCACTGGAACCACTGAGCTAAATCTCCAGTCTTATCCATTCAGTTTTATACATTCATCTTCTGTCTCCTTATGTCTTTCAAACCCAGCACCACCAGCATACACCAGAACCTGCTTTTCTTTAGAAAGTGAATGTCTTTTCTTGGCTTTGACTTAGATTCATCCTTAACCTGTTCCTATGGTGACTCTCTATTCTACAAACTGCATCATTATTTACTCAGCTAGTCAGATTCTCAGCACCTTGAAGAGAAACACAGAATTGTATCCAATAATGCATTCCAAGTGCCTAACTATATCTCTGAGCCATTATAGATTCAATAAATGTGTAGAATAATAAAGTTGATAAGCAATAATACTTTGAAACTTTTCTCCATTAAATAATATATTACTATCCCTGGTTACTCCAAAGAGCTGTGAGATACTTTCTAGGTTTTCAATCATGTACCACAAAATTCTCTTTCTTTGCTAAGCACCAGGATATCCAGAGGAAAAAAGTCAATATTTCAGTCCATATTACTGTGTCTTGAAAATCCACAGTGATATTCAACATTCACTGGGCCACAACTGTATGGAACTCAAGGCTCATTCCACATCCACCTGGAGTACTTCGGCACATGTCTGATTTTTAGCTATAGAGCATGCAGCAATTTTAACAATTAATTTTGGCATCCTGTATATCCTAGTGATGATAATGTAATTATGCTAAAGTGACAACCACCATTAGAAATTACAGGAATGTATAATCTAAAAGTTACAGTCACAGAATCTAGGGCCAGATCTATGAGTAAATCCTGCCCCTGATATGCTAGGCTAACACTAACTCAGTTGGTCCAGTTTTGTCTTCTTTATATAGACACGTGATTAAATGACTTACAGTATCAAGCATAGTGCTAGGCATAAATAAAACACTTTTAAAAAAGTATTTTAGCTGGGGGTGGTGGCTCATGCCTGTAATCCCAGCACTCGGGAGGCAGAGACAGGAGGATTGCTGAGTTCGAGGCTTTCCTGAACTACATAGTGAGCTCAGGGCCAGCCTGAACTACAAAGTGAGACCCTGTCACACACAAAAAAAGTGTTTTAATAATGATAACATTATGAGTTTCTATAAGCTTCCAAGTACAGTGTTTCCTTTTCTCTCCTTTCCTTTCTGTCATTTATCAATTTAAAACTGCTCGTTGGTTACCATGTGAGAAATAATCAATCAATTGATGTAGAGCATGTGAAGCTATAAAATGCAACATTTTTTGACTCAAGCTTATCATCCAAAAGAACTACACCTAAGGACAGCAAATGGGAGGTGTCCTGGGAAAAGCACAGACAAATGGTGCAAGTTCTGTGGATGACAGGAAAACCTACACTTGTCTCAGAGGGGAGGGGCTTATGTGCACATAAGAAGAGTCCCATAAATGTCTACTTTTTCCTGTTAACTAAGAGTGTCCTCAACAAGTAAAACATTACTTTAAAAAAAAGTCAGTTGGACCGATATTTTTTTCTGCTTCTGCTATTTTTGATTCTGCTACAGAGATATTTAATTGTATGGTATTCTTTAAGACTGAGCAAGGGGATCCTTGCAAGTTTATCTAATAGGTACTCATTAATTCAGCCAAACTAAACGAGCTGTAAATGAAACTGACAAATGCTATTATTCCCCTTGCTATATTTTTCTTTTTATATTCAACAGAATATAGTTTGATGATCTTAAAACTCCTGACAACATGTGGGTAACCAAAGTGCCACAGATAATTAATGTGGACTGATGCTAAATCTATTTCCCTTTCATCTTTAATGTGTATTAAAAGCCATGGGGCTATGCAGCCCAGAGGCTTGGATTCAGTAGTCACGATGTCCCCTGAGAAGCACCAGCTGTCATTATTTGCAGCCCTGTCCTCCCTTTCCTAGGCAATAGGTGGAATCAGGGAGGGCCCGGGTTAGTAGAGAGAGTTAGCTACCCGTGCTACTCTCCCCACAGAAGGGTGAATCTTTCTAAACTGAGAAAATGGAAGAAAGTTGATTTCCAGAGGTGTTCTCCTTAGGATGAAGAACAAGACAGTTCTAGCAGTTGATGCTAAGTTAATAAAATCAGTACTGGGTTTACAAACCACTGGGCTTTAGGGCCAGCCCAGTGTTCATCTGAAATAATCCTAAATTTCACCATCTACCAGTCACTCCTTCAAGTTCTGCCTATCTTCTCTTGGCAACCCTTGTTTTAAGTACAAATGCCTCTAGGGAAGTCAAAATATTGCTTAGAATCATTATACTTTAGCAAGAATTGGCTCGTCAGTATCACTCTAATCACCATCATAAACATCAGCTTCATCATCTCTAACTGCATTCACAGCCATCATTTTTTGAGTACTTTATTCCAGGCATGCCATATCTAGGCTAAAAAAGGGGCAAGCATGCAGGGCCTTAAATACAGTTTCAAAATTGCTCATAGCAGTTATAGATGGGACAGAAGATTCTAAATTATTTGTCAAAAGTCCTCAACCCAAATAAATTGTTTTCCTCTGGTCAATTTTTAAGTATCCAATTCCATACAGTGGTAGAAATTAATTTATATTTAGATTTGAAATGTACTGTGTGCTTTTGTTTGAGTGTAAGTGTGCCTCAGTTATTCTGGGAATTTAGAAATACTTCCAAACAAGTCATAATGTGCTATAAAGAAGTCTATACAGAGAGAGCAGGAGATGCTGGCTGGACTGTACACAACCTTTCACTTGATGCTAACTGGCTGAGCACCCATTTTAACAGGGAAGGGCACCCTCCCTTTCAGACTGACAAACTGCTACTCACACTTGGGCATCCATAGTGCATGTTCCTGGAGGCCTAGTGGGAACTAGACTGAGAAAAGAGTGGAAGGTGGAAGCTCACACATAACTGGAAAGAACAAGTGCCATGAATGGGTAGCATTCTGATTCTATCTACACACACACACACACACACACACAGTCCCATATGTACAACTCTTAAAGATTATATACTAAGGTGCAATTTCACCTTTTGTTATATACCCTTTTGCAAAGATCTGAAGTAGAGAGATTATAAGTGCCCCTGCACTGTTTTGGCACATCATGGAGCAGCCATAACTGTTTTGGCACTAGGTTGGCATCCACATTGCTTCCCAAGAATGCCAGAGATGCAGCTTTTTCTGTGATTGCCTCATGATACCCATTCTATGTCTAATGATAATTGGTGTCTTTAGTCACCTCTAGCCACTAGCAAGGGTTTGAACTCCAAGAACTCGGTTGATATTTCCCCACTTCTTTAGCAGTTTCCTTAGGTAAAACTGCACTCCTGGTCTCCAGAACTCCTAGATTCCTGCTCTGGTCTTCTCCACATCCCATACGAGGTATTTAATTTATTTATTAGTTTGCTTTTTGTCTTCTGTACCCTCACCTTGTCATAAATATGCTCTAAGAATAAAAAACTCTTATATTGACTGCTCTGTCCTCAATATTAACATCATATCTGATACATGACACCAAAAACAAATGGAATTATTTTCACAACCACTTTTCCCTGAATACAAACAACATGTAATGTTGATGGGAATTTTTAAGACTACAGAAAACTGCAAGAAAAAATGAAAACTACTATTCATATCATCTTCGATCAGAGAGTACATATTGTGGTATAATTGTACCCAGTTTTTTTCTTTTTACATTTCTTTGAACAAACTCAGGATAACATTGCACATACTGATTATCATCTTTTTTTTAGCATGTGAGCCCTTTCTCATATAAATAAAATTTCTTCTGTATAAATTTAACGGGTATAAAATATTTCATGGTATAACCGTATGTAATGTAGTTAATTATTTACCAAAACTCATTCAGTATTGTTATGAAATAATTCTTTGAGAATTTCCTCTGCTGCTAGGTATCTAATTCTCCTTTGTGAAAGGATAAGGAATAAAAAGAGTCTAAGTCTATTATTCCTAAATGCAGTATAACATAAATCACATTAACTCTTCCTAGAGATAAGCTGCCTAGAAGCCATAAAGTAAGAGAATGTCTATAAAAAGTTTGCTTGTATGGTTGATTGTTTATCGTTAATCTTTTGTATAAAAGAAGAGAAAACATGTGAAAATATGTCCCAAAGGCGATAAGACTCTTCTACTATTTCTGCACCAGGAAAAATAATGTCCATATTAAAAGGGATCTGATCATTTGTTCTTAACTAAGAACATAGAAGCCTCAAGGGAACCAGCTGTGACCCAGTGAAGCTTGCCAAGGTCACCTTCTTCAGCAGATGAGAACTTTTAGAGCCCAGGGCCACACAGGTAAGTGGGAACATTCACTTTGGGTCAATGGCAGAGAAAATAGCATAAAATATAGGTTACTGTATACTGCTTTCACTTGTCTTATAGAGAGTAAAAGTTTTTAAAAGGTTTATGTCTCCTGCTAGCCTATACTTTTCATCGTGCTTCTATAAAAAATATGATTTTACTCACAGAAGAAATTATCTCTAATTTTAGTAGCCCATGATTGGTGTTGTTTCTAATTTTTCAGTTTTATAAATAGGTCTGTTGGACTATTTTTATGATATATTTTTCTGCAATCAATGATTACTTTCCTAGAGTAGATTTCTGGCAGATGTATTAATTGGTAAAAGAGAGCAAGATTTTTAAGGCTCCAAACCATATGTGATATATCCCCAGAAATATTTTAATATAGCTACCACTAGTAATCTAAGAATGCCTCTTCTCTTAAAACCACACAAATACTGCCAGTTACCTTTTTAAAAAAGAGATGTAAGCATGCCTTGTGTCTATTCAAAAGACTTCTAGACAGGTCTAAGTTCATTTCATAGCATCATTTCAGCAAGTTTGGGTGTATGAGTCACTTCCCAATCACTGGAACAAGATACTCATTGCCTGGGTCATAAAGAAGGAGAGTTTTGTTTGGCTTATGGTTCCAGAGTACTTGGTCATGGTCAGCTGGCTCCATGGTGGAACTGCCGTGATAGAAGAGTGTGGCTGAGAAAAACTGCTCAAATTATGGTGTCCAGGAAGTGGGGGGGGGGTGAGAAGAGCCAGAGAGAAGAATATACTTTCCAGTTCACACCCACAAAGACCCACCCCATCCACCTCAAAGCAGCACATTTAGCTAGGAACACTTCAATGGATTAATCTATGGATAAATAAAGTGTCTCAATGATCAAATAACCTTCCAAAAGCTCCACCTCTGAACACATGAGGACTTGGGAGGGTAATTTAGATCTAAACCCTAACACTGGATATATATACTTCTGGTAATGTTGTGAATGGACTTTAGATAGTGTTCACAGACAAGTCTGTTAGAGGCTTTTTCTCTAGTCTCATGTTTTACCTTCAAAATATTTGCATTCTAAATATCATATTACTGCATCTTCCCAAGTTATACAAAATTCAAAGTAGAAAAATAGCAAGTACTTCTAAAAGAGAATCCAAATTTGGCTATATTATTTTTTTAATTTAATTCTTTATTGGTACAATTTATATACATCTCACAATCACACATAACATTGGGGAGTTCATACCAGTATATGACACAAGTTAATTCTCATTTTTACCCAGATCCCTACCTACACACACCCCCCTACCATGGCTATATTATTAATGTTACATTCCACTCAAAATCTTACTCAGGTTGGGAGCTAAGAGTAAAGAGTTTCTTTTATGGTCAATACTATAGGGCTCTGTCCATTGATAAAATAAGAGCTATAATCATAGCATATATAACTATATATAACTATATATATATATATATAATATGTAGAGAATTTTACAAAACACCATATTCTTATAAATTACTGCTAAATAACTGGATTTCCTTTATAAAAAGGGGTTCTAAGCATCAAATACACATTTATTTTTCTGGAACCATACCAAGCTCCCTGAAGCCAACCCTTTAAAAGGAATCTGCAAGTTCTTTTGCTGTCTGTCTTCCCCTGAGGCCAATATTAATTGAGTAACCAGAGAATCCGTTTGCTCATTGCTCGTGTTTTGAGGGATCAGTAGGGAGTTCCAGTTAGTCAGCTCGATGGTTGCTTTTGGACACATACTCATGCTGGCAGTATTTCTCTCTGCCTCATCAAACCCACTTTGAACGTTACCATATAGCCAACTTCTCCCTATACCTTCTGCTAGATGGGGCTGAGGCCAAATGGGCTTGATTTGAGGCTTAGTTCATCTATAGAATAAGACTGCCCACACCTCTGATCTTGTTATTGGATTTGAATTACTAACACTTTGGTATCTTTCATGTGGTTTGGATCTTTGATGTTCCATGTTATCAATCATTAAACATAGTTTTGACTTGTGTTAATAGCTAGAAATCATTGAGTTCTCCAACTTTTTTTTTTTTTTGAGACAGGGTCTCACTTTGTAGTTCAGGCTGGCCCTGTGCTCACTATGTAACCTAGGCAAGCCTCAAACTCAGCAATTCTCCTGCCTCTGCCTCCTGAGTGCTGGGATTACAGGCATGAGCCACCATGCCCGGCAAGTTCTCCAACTTTTTAACCTGTCTAGGGCCTGGAAGGCTGTTTTTTCCACAAATAAGCTCCTTGGATGCTCCAAACTTGCCTTAGGTATAATGTAGAAAGATTAAAGTGTATATTCCCTGATTAACAATCTCACATAGACAAGATATCTAACAATGTTATGATTTGAAAAGTTCTGTCCAACCAGAACTTAGCCCCTGTTGACATGAAATTTAAGATATGCTTACAGCAACCTGTTCATCAGCAATTCCAGTTAACTAAAATGATAACATTAGTAGTTAATAGATTTTCACATCAATTTAGCAGGAATTATGGGGAAAATACAGGTAGTTTCAAGAAGGGGGATCAGAATGCAGGATCTAGAGTAAAGGAAGCAAGACTCAAACAGAAAACTACAAGGAACAGTCTAGGAGGATGCTTCCTGAACCCCAGGGCAGCATCAGAAGAGACCAGCTATACACAAATAGTAACAAGATCTAACTCTCATTAAGAAAGTAGTATGTTTCAGGAATGCTACACAATCATTTTATGTACTCAAGTTCATGCAACACTATAGCTTTTCTGGGCTCTACCTGTGATTATTCCAAATGAGGCTCCACAAACTTAAAAACTAGCTCCACCAGAGATGTTTTTGAGGGCATCACATCCCATCTTCTTTCCACTTTGGCAGGATGCTCTGAGTGAGAAGGAAGAAGAAAGGTTCTCTGGTGTCTCTTGTCAGCTATGCCCTGGACATTTAATATCTCTTATGGTTTGACCATCTCATATACCTCATGTTTTAGAAGTGAGAATTTGGGATGGTGACCAAATCAAGGGGTATTAACCTCATCAAAGGCTTAATCCACTGTTAGGCTTAAAACTTGGCTCTTAGGTATTATGGCCTGGTTGAAAGAGGTGAGTCACTTGAGGGGTGCCTTTGAAGATTCTCTCCCTGGATCTTCCCTCTTCTTTCTGTTTCCAGGTGCCAGAAAATGAGCAGCTGTCCTCTGCTATGCGCCTCAGCCATGTTTCTTGAAGCCAGGTGACAATGGACTGAACAAGCCAAAATTTTCCCCTTTAAGCAGGTATTTGGTGCAACAATGGAAAGCTGATGAATACAACACCAAAGTAAAAGTATTAAATCAATGTCATTCAAGAATTTAATGCAACTTCCACAGTTTTATAGATCACAAGGTTTAGTACAATCTAATATAAGGTGCAGTTTCATGTCTTGCAGTTCCAATATTTTGCAGCAAATATAAAACATAAACCTACTTTGTATTATTCCCCCTTGTTACAAAAAGTATTTAAAGCAGATTTGATAGACTAGAAATAATATCAACTAGATACATGTTATAAGTAACAACATTGCCATAAAGTGTAATCATTATCAAGATTAATCTAAAGCTAGACCTATCTCTTTCACCATGCACAAAACTAAACTCACAATGGATATGAGACTTAAACATTAAAACAGAAACAATAAGCCTGCTGGAAAACAGATTACGTAAACTCTTGGAGACATTGGCTTAGGCAGAACTTTACGAATAAAGCCTCTATAGCACAAGAACTAGCAGAAAGAATCAACAAATGGGATCTCATCCTACTGAAAAGCTTTTGCACAGCAAAAGAAGTCACTGACACTGCCAAAAGACCACCAACAACATGGGAAAAAATATTTACTAGCTGTTTATCAGACAAAGGGCTATTATCTACAATATATAAAGAACTTAAACAGATCAGCCTCCCCAAGTTTAAAGACCCAATCAAAAACGGGCAACTGAAATTAACAGACACTTCTCAGAGGCAGAAGTTAAAGCAGCTAAGAAACATGAAGAAATGTTCCACATCACTGGTCATTCGAGAGATGCAAATGAAAACAACACTGAGATTTCATCTTACTCCATAAAGAATGGCCGCTATTACAAAATCAACCAACAATAAATGCTGGCGAGGCTGTGGGGAGAGAGGAACCCTTCTCCATTGATGGTGGGGATTGCAGACTTGTGCAACCATTGTGGAGATCCGTATGGAGATTTCTCAGAAAACTAGGACTAGGGGTCCCATTTGACCCTGCCATCCCCCTGCTAGGAATATACCCAAGAGAACTTAGAAAATCACAGTGGAAAGAGAGATGTACACCCTTGTTCATAGCAGCTCAGTTCGTGATAGCTCAATCTTGGAAACAACCCAAATGCCCATCAACTGGAGAGTGGATAAAGAAGATGTGGTTTTTTAAAAATAAAATGGAGTACTATTCTGCCATAAAGAATGACAAGATTGATTCAATTATGTGCAAATGAATGCACCTGGAGGACACGCTAAGGAGTGAAATCAATAGAGCACAGATAGGCAAATACTGGATCTTCTCGTTGATATGAGCACTGGTAGATGCAAATGAGCTCTAGTAGTATGACAATCTTTTTAGAATTGGAAATTTCCAAAGGAAATTTGGTGTGGGGATGTAATGAGGGGAAGGGATAAATATGATTCTGAAAGAAAATAAAAGAGCATGTATATAGGGGGTGGGGAGGTGTGGGTGGGGATATGGGTAAAAATGAGAATTGACTGTGTCATATATTGGTACAAACTCCCCAATGCTATGTATGAGTGTGAGATGTATGCAAATTGTACCAATAAAGAATGCAATTTAAAAAAGATTAATCTGAAACAGCACATCAATAGTGTGGTAAACTTGCTATGAATAAGCGCTTGGCTTTCTAGTATATAACAAAAAAGGAAGCTTCATGACATGAATTCAGTGTGCCTAAAATAAGGCCAATCAGTTACTTGGACAGGAATTAGATCCACTAGTCCCTTAAGTGAAGGAAAAAAAATCAAATACCATTACTACTTGTTAGTGAGATGCCTTGCCTAGAACATACTGAATAAATGGTCATTATAAAAATGGCCACTTTTTTCTTTAACAGATTGCTCATAGCTTGTGGAATTTCTTTACCTGTAACAAAAATTTCTATGAATAAAAAGACAAAATCTTCATGTCAATTCTAAAAACTCAAATTTACACATAATCTATTATAAACAGGATAGTATTCCAATTAAGTAAAAGTCTGTGGATCAAGTTGGACAAAATAATTAGTGATCAATGCATGTCATGTTGCCAGAAAGAGAGCAAAAATAATGGTGAAAAGAAAATAAAAAATCCATTGTCCCTCCCAACTAATTGCATCTGGCTCTGAGTTATAGGCTATGGAAGCACCCCCTCCCGAAACAATTACAGAGAAAAACAGGCTAGAAAATAAGCACTGTTCTGGAATGATCAATGGTGTCCTGCTAAGTATACTTCAACAAGTCACAAGTTGAATCAAGAATAGAATGACCAAAAACCAGTAAGAGGACCAGCATCAAGGGACTTGAGATCTCATGTGGAGAGCCAAAGGGCAACCGCGCCCAAAAGATAGCGCTGAGGAAGTAGGTCAGGCGGTCTGAACCGCTGAAAAACAAGTCTATATCCGCTGAAAAACAAGTCTATATTTAGGCATTGCCTGATCAGCCAGTTCGCTTCCGCTGTATAGCCGCCTATCCCAGAATGCCACGTGTCCTTCAGGCATTGGCTGATGACTATGTATATATATACTGGGAGATGCCTGTGAAGGAGAGCTTTTTTGTTTTTGCTCGAGCAAAGGATCCTGAATAAAACAGCAGAAAGAAGAGTTCGCAGTAGCGTCTTCCTTGCTGGTCGAGGGGGAAGTGACAATCTCAATGTCAGGAAAACAGTCTTCAAAACCAATCTTACTCATTAGAAAAAGAAAATGGGGGGCTGGAGATTTAGCTCAGTGGTTCCGGCACCTGCCTTGCAAGCGCAAGGTCCTGAGTTTGATCCTGATAACCACATACAATGCTGGGTGTGGTGACTCATGACCACCAGCAATCAATACCACATACCACAGTGCCAGGCGTGATGGCTCACGCCTGTCATCCCAGCACTCGGGAGGCAGAGGCAGGAGGATTGCTGAGTTCGAGGCTTGCCTGGGCTCCATAGTGAGCTCAGGACCAGCCTGAACTACAAAGCGAGACCCTGTCTCAAAAAAAAAAAAAAAAAAGGTCTACATGGATTAGAACTTATCTGCTTAGGTTATACATGAGGGTATCAGATCCATTCACCTATAATATATGCCTAAATAATAGTATTAAAAGATAAGAACTAATGAAATAAAAACACTAAAATAGAAAAAAACTGAGCATATAAATTGAGGCAAACAAACAAAAAGCATGGATCACTAAAAAATGCAAAAATTCCAGATAAAACTATTAAACAAGTAAAAAATTATAATTTTACATTAACAAAAGGTAAAACTTATAATTAAGAAAGTACATGTAGATGTACCTATATAAATTATTACAAATTCTAAAAACTACTAAATATTCCAGGAAAAATTGACAAAACCCAATTGTTAATGTTAAGCTATAAGAAAATCTTGAGCTCTATAAATTTCTTGTCAAACATGCAAATTTTATAAAACTTGCCATGTGCTCTATTACCAAAAATTTCAATAACGTCTAAAACAAACAATCTAGACTTATTATCTACTTACTTTGTATTAAAACAGTAAATCAACTACAAAATGTAAGCAATAATGGAAATTTAAAACTTTTTTGATGAAACAAATGTGTATAAATCTCCCTAAAAATGAAACTTTTTAGAAATTACTCGATCAAAATTGAGAGTAACAGAATACTTTCAACCAACAGAAACTAAAGTAAAAATCTCGATGTTAAGAAAATGGATTGAAAATAAGCAATTTGGACAACACCTCAGTCAGGTGCAATCTATGCAGAGGTTAGGAAGACAGAAGGTCTATGTGCTCTTCCCCTCCTGATGCCACCTGAACCTGCATGACTTGTGCTGGAAGCTGGAAGAGAGAGGACTTGCAAGGCCTGCCCTCCATCATGCAGTACTGACACCTGCCCGGGCCATGCATCACCCACACGGAAGGTAGGAGGACAGAGCATCTACACACACTGTCTTCAGTGATACCGCCAACCTGCTGACCAGAGTGGGAGAGCAGCCAGACTCCCAAATTCCAGCCAGCTTTGCTCCTGGGTTCTCCACAGCACAGGGAAGCAGAAGTGTCAACCACAAGACAGAGCTATTTGAAGATGGATGGGGGGGGGGCTCAGTGCAGGATGGAGAGCAGGTGAGATACAACCGAGGAAGACAGGCTTGAGAAGCAGAAGAGCTTCCCTAGAGCTTCCCAATATCCAGCTGATAAGTTGTCACTGATGAGGTGACATAGAAACAACTATCAATTGCTTGTCTCTTTATGCCATTATCTGTATTGCCTGGGGGTCATAACAATACAATGGCTCACTCAAAAAGTGAGGCTCTGGATCAAAGAAATCTCAAATTCTAGCACAAAACAAAAACAGAAACAGGAATAGACAAGGCAACAAAATGCTTCCATAAACTCTCAACTCCCCCATATCTTACAGACCCTCTGTCCATCCTTCAGTGTGGGTGGAGCAGGGCCTGGGCAGGCAGTGGCGTCAGCAGGGGTTGCACATGAAGATCTTTTTCTTCCTGTCTCCTGCAAGGACCAGGCAGACTCTGGGCAAATGATTTATTTGGGAGATGCTGAGAGGGAGCAAATCATAAGCCATGCAGAAAAAGATCTGAAAGCAAATCAGAGGAGTAAAACCATTCAATAAGGTGCTTAGAGAATTTAAAGAAGATATGATTGATCAGATAATGACCTGAATGAAATGAATGACCAGCAAGTCTAGAAAGGATACTAACAAACAGCTGGTAGAACTACAAAAAAAGAAAAGCAGGAACACCCAGCAAAGAAAACAATGGGAGCCCCTAAAATAGTTCCAAACAGAAAGTCCAGACATCAATAATTAAATTGAAAGTATGGGGGCCAGAGATTTAGCTCAGTGGTTCCAGTGCCTGCCTAGCAAGCACAAGGTTCCTGGTTTGATCCCAGTAAACACATACAACAGTACCGGGCATGGTGACCCATACTCACTGGCAATCAGTACCACATACCACAAACGCTGGGCTTGGTGGCTCAAGGTTGTGATCCCAGCACTCAGAAGGCAGAGGCAGGAAGACTGGTGAGTTTGAAGCTTGCCTGAGCTACATAGTGAGCTCAGGGCCAGCCTGAACTTCAAGAGAGAGACCTTGCCTCGAAAGAAAAAAGAAAGAAAAGAGAAGAAAAGAAACAAAAGAAAAGAAAAAGAAAGTATGGTGCAGCAGAAGCAACTCATGAAAATCAAGTGTTTGATCAAGAGGACTAGAGTCAGTTAATGATCAGTTAATGAGAAATACCATAAAAACAAGAAGAAAACATGAAAATTGATTGAACAGCTGCTAGATAACTCAAAGAAGAGTAATTGGAATTAAGGAAAAATATGAAGACAGCACAAAAGGCATAAAAAATGTGTTTACAGAAGTAATAGCAGAAAACTTTCAAGGAAAAAGAATTTAACATACATATAAATGAGGCATATAAAACCCTGAATAGCCATGCCTGGAAAAAAACTATGTATGCCACATAATTAAGATACCAGAAATACAACACAAGAACAGAATCTTACAGGCTGCTAGAGAAAACAACAAATCACCTGTAAAGAAAAACCCATCACTATTACAACAGATCTCTCAAGACAAACCTTAAAGGCAAGGAGAACTTGAAGTGAATTGTTCCAAACTTTCAAGGAAAACAACTCCAACTCTGACTGTTATATCATACAGAAATTTCTTTAAAAATTGATGGAGAAATAAGACATTTCCATGATAAAGAGATCCTAAGGAAATTCACTCTAAAGTCAGAAGCAAGACAAGATGTGTGTTATCACCGCTCTTACTAAACATAGCCCTTGAAACATTATCCAGAGCAATCAGGCAAGAGAAAGAAATAAAAGGGATATAGATAGGAAAGGATGAATTCCAAATATTACCATTATCAAATAACATGATCCTTTGCTTGCAAGATCCTAAAAAAATCTTAAAAGCAATAATGAAATTTAGCAGCATAGGAGGACACAAAATAAACACAAAATTAAGAGCATTTCTACACACTGATAATAGGTTTACTGAAAAAATTAAGAAAATACCATTCATGACAATCAAAATTTAATATTTAGGAATTAACTTAGTCAAGGAAGTGATAAGGCTCTACAAAGAAAGTTACATTGTTCTAAAAAAGGGAATAGAGGAAGACATCAAAAAATTGAAAGATATCCTGTGTTTCTGGATAGGCAAAACCAACATAATTAAAATGGCTATACTTACAAAACTGTTAAACAGATTTAATATAATCCCAATCAAAATACTATCAGCATTTCTCACAGATCTAGAGGAAATAGTCCTAAAGTTCATGTGGAATTGTAGCAAAAGCAATCTTTGGTAATGTAACAAGGAAGGCAACATCATAATCCAAGACTTAAAGTTTTACTATAAAGCTATATTGAGTAAAACAGCAAGGTACTGACAAAAAATGGGCAACTGGACAGAATGGAAAGCAAACCCAGGCACATACAGGTATCTGATCTCTGAAAAGGGGGCCAAAAACACACTGGAGATAAAAAGTGATGCTGTAAAAATTGGATATCTATATGTAGAAGATTTTAATCTACAGCCATATATCTCACCATATATTAAACTAAAATCAAACTAGAGCAAACATCTAAATATTAAACCAGTAATACTGAAATCTGCTGGAAGATAAAATAGATATACCTCTTAAAGACATAGGTGTAGACAAGAACTTTCTGATCCAAATTCTAGTAGCACAAGAAATAATACTGAGAATCAACAAATGGGAACACATCAAATTAAAATACTGTGCACAAGGACACAACCAACAGAGTAAAGGGACAACCTAGATAATGGAAAATATTTTTGCCAGGTATTTCCAACAGAAGATTAACATCAAGAATATATAAAAGGCTCAGAAAAACATTAGACTCCTTAAAATAAAAAATCTAGTAAAAAAGACAACTGAAATGAATAGACATTTCTCATAATAAGAAATACAGATGACCACAAAATATATGAAGAAATGTTCAGCACCACTGGTCATTCAAGAAATGCAAATTCGTACTACATTGAGATACTATCCTACTCCAGAAGGAATAACTATCATCAAAATATCTAATAATATCAAATGACAGCAATGATGTGAGGAAAAAGGAACTCTTCTACCTTGTTCATAGGAATGTAAACCCGTGCAGCCACTGTCAAAATCAGTGTGGAAATTTCTCAGAAAAGTAAAAGAAATTCCATTTGACCTAGGTTTCCCAAAGAGATGTTTCTCCTAGGTATCTTACCAAAATAGTTTAAAATCATCATATTATAGAGGTACATGAATACTCATACTCATAACAGCACAATTTACAATAACTGGATCTTAGAAACAGTGTATATGTTCATCAACAGATGAATGGATAAAGAAAATGTAGTATTTTAGGTGTACTTACCTGCCATAGTATGCAACTCAAGAACACAATGTTAAGTGAAATGTGTCAGACACATAAGCTCAAGTATTGCACAGTTTAGAAGATCAAAATGTATATACACAAGTAAAAAGCAAAACAAGATAATTAGGAAATAGGGAGAAATTCAAATAATTCCCTAAATTGTCTATTCTATTGTTTCAGAAATATTTTAACATATGTGCATACTACTAATTTCTCTTAGTTCTTTGAAAAGAAAATTTTGTGCAATTATGCATTTGTCTCTTTTTTTTTTTTTTTTTTTTTTTTTTTTTTTTTTTTTTTTTTTTTTTTTTTTTTTTGCTTTTTGGAGACAGGGTCTTGCTTTGTAGTTCAGGCTGGCCCTGAGCTCACTATGGTGCCCAGGCAAGCCACCGCGAACTCAGCAATCCTCCTGTCTCTGCCTCCCAAGTGCTGGGATGACAGGCGTGAGCCACCACGCCCAGCATTTGCATTTGTCTCTTTGTAAGAGTCTCTTTTGTCTCTGAGTAACTACTTTGAAGATAATGTTATTTTAACTATTATTATTCTCTCACTATTTTGTTATTAAATTTTTGTTTTATTTTTTCATAAAATAAATCATTTAATTCAACACTTTGGTAGTCTTGGGAAGGATACCAAAAACAAGCTAAGGAAGTAAAATATATCCGGTGCATTTTCAATATACAACAGAGGAAACAATAAAGTTGACAGTGACATACACACACAAAACCAGGAATAGCACAAAGTACAAGTAAGTAGCAAGAATGTGAAAGACATAAAAACAGGCGAGTTTTAAAATTATAAGATGATGTAGGGGCTGGAGATTTAGCTCAGTGGTTCCAGCGCCTGCCTCACAAGTGCAAGGTCCTGAGTTTGGTCCCTAGTAACCACATACAATGCTGGGCGTGGTGACTCACGCCCACCAGCAATCAATACCACATACCACAGTGCTGGGCATGGTGGCTCACGCCTGTAATCCCAGCACTAGGGAAGCAGAGACAGGAGGATTGCTGAGTCTGAGGCTAGCCTAGGCTACATAGTGAGCTCAGGGCCAGCCTGAACTACAAAAGTGAGACCCTGTCTCAAATAAAAAATTATAAGATGATGTGTTATATTATTCAATACTAACCCTTAAAATTTTCATTGAAATATATGCTTATCTTTTAAAGTGTAAATTACTAAAATTGACTCTAAGAGTCAAAATCAAGCTCACAACCATAAACAACACTGAAAAGACACACAAGAAAACCACGTTCTGAAACCAGATGGAGTTTTGTTGAAGGTTTAAGGAGGCGCTGATGCTATATACATTCCTCCAATGTACAGAAACATACAGATGGTCACCTGGTTTGTTTTGTGAAGTTCACATTGCTCTGATATTCAAACCCCCCCAAAAAAACAATCCCTCTTAGTATATCTAAAAACCTGAAATAAATTACCTGCAAACTAACTTTCAAGATATGTTAAAAAATCAACTTTTTATCCCCAGAATTCACAGATCTATCAAATAGATTCAGCATAAAAATTATATAGTAAATAACAGAACAACCTGAAAAGGTTTTCATACTACCCATTACTTTTCTTAAAACTTAGAAATCTAGAAGTTGAAGACTTTCTGAATATAACTGAATCATCAAAGAACATTTCAGTTCATGATAGAGTATTAGAGGCTACTACATTAAAATCACAAGCAAAACCAAAATATCTGTTGTGAATGTTGTTGTACAAAATTATGTATAGAGGGCTGAGGATTTAACTCAGTGGTTCTGGTGCCTACCTTGCAAGTGTAAGATCCAAAGTTCAATTATCAAAAATATGACAAGAAATATTTAAAAAGAAGAAAAATGGGAAAATGGTTGTCTATTGATGATGTTGTTGTAAGTCAAACATTGAAGAAAATCATGTTCAAAATAGACTTCTTTAACTTAATGAGAGCTTAATAAGTTAGAATAGAGAAAAACAAACTTTAATATCAGGTGATATCCATATTCTCACAGTCATCAGTTGGTACACGTAATGGAAAAACATCCAGGTTAGTAGCATACTAGAGTCATGACCTTCAGTCTGCTAAGTCCTCCTACTTTCCTGACTTGTGGTCCACTTCCTCTCCCATCGCAGTCCACTCGTCTCCATCTTAGCAAAGAGCCACCACTTTCTCATCAGGTGAAAGCCTTCTCAGCTTCCTGCCACTCAGCTTACCACCCACTTGTATTTGACCTATCCTCTTTTCCCACAAAGTCCCAGAGGTCTCACCCTTTTCTTATTTGCTCCCACCTTTTCAGAAACTTTAAACTGTTAATTATCCTTCATATTTTGCATCAGCCTTTCTTCCTTATGCTTCTATTCATACGTAAATGTATTTTTAAAATCTCCCCTGCTTTTTCCATGCTCTCTTATAGTTGTATTTTCTTCTTCCTTTCGTGATATTTTCTTCTCTAAAATAAATTTGGGATGTTATTTATATTTATCCTCCTCATTTCCTAGTCTTCTGCATGCTCCTTGAACCTTTTCTTATCTGGTTCCAACCACACTGCCCCTCAGAAAGAACCACTTTAAAGGCTACTGGTAACGACCATATTGCCAAAGGGAATGAAGAACCTTCAACCTCTGTCGTATCAGCTGGTCATTTCCTCTTGAATTCTTATATTTCCAGGACACCACAGTGTACTGGCATTTGTCCATTCATGTTCTCTTTGGTAGGTTCTCTTCCTTTATTATCTGGCTTCTGAATGAATTTTTTTTTAAATTGTTGATATAGGTATATTTTATATATACATCATGATCACATTCAACATTGAGAATTTGTACCAGTAAATGACATGACTCAATTCTCATTTTTTCCCATTCCCCTAACTACCCTACAACCCCCACCCCCATATACATGAGTTTGTTTCCACTATTTTTTACTATCACAATTTTTTCTTTTCCTTCTTTATTTATCCCTACTCCCATCTCCCTTAGAATATTTATTTTCTAGTGACTATCATATATTCTAGGACTTATTTACATTTTTAGTTTCTTATACCAAAAAAGATATAATGTTTAGACCTCTGTGACCTATTTATTTCACTTAGAAGTATGTCCTCAAAGTACATCCATTTGAATATGAATGACTGAAATATCATTCTTTATGGCAGAGTAATACTCCAATTTATTTAAAAACCACATCTTTTTTTTAAATTGAATTCTTTACTGGTACAATTTATATACATCTTACAATCACACATAACATTGGGGAATTTGTACCAATATATGACACAAGCCAATTCTCATTTTCACCTATATCCCCATACACTCACACCTCCCCCCCCCATTACATGCTCTTTTATTTTCTTTCAGAATCATATTTATTCCTTCCTGTCATTACATTTCCACACCAAATTTCCTTTGGAAATTTCCCATTCTACAAAAACTGTCATACTTTCTAGAGCTCATTTGCATCTATAGGTGCTCATATCAAAGAGAAGATCTGGTGTTTGCCTGTCTGTGATCTATTTATTTCACTTATTATTGTGTCCTCCAGGTGTGTCCATTTGCACATAAATGAATCAATCTTTTCATTCTTTATGACAGAATAATACTCCATTTTATTATAAAACCACATCTTCTTTATTCAGTCTCCAGTTGATGGGCATTTGGGTTGTTTCCAAGATTGAGCTATCATGAACTGAGCTGCTATGAACAAGGGTGTACATCTGTCTTTCCAAAAAAACCACATCTTCTTTATCTAGTCTAGAGTTGATGGACATCTGGGTTGTTTACAAGATTTGTTTATCACAAACTGAGCTGCTATAAATATGAGTACACTTAGATTGCTGTGATATGAATCTTTTAATTCTTTCATGTATATCCCTAGCAGGGGAATAGCAAAGTCAAATGGGACCTCTAATCTTAGTTTTTAGAGGAACCACCACACTGATCTGCATGATGGTTGTACCAGTCTACATTCCCAGCAACAGAGAATGTTTGGATTTTGCAAAGTTATGGTGGGAGAGCACTTCTCACTCTTTCATCTCTACCTGAGATTTTTAAAATAAGCCAGCACTGTGTATGAGTAACCTATTGAGAACCTAAAATCATGACTAGTCTAAACTGAGACATGCTGAAAGTGTAATACACACAACAGAGTTCAAATATTTAATATAGAAAAGAATAAGACACACAATAACTTATTAGAGTTTATGTTGATTATATTTGAAACATCATTTTGAATGTATGTTTAAATAGATGACATGATTTAAAATTATTCACCACTTTTTGTTTTTCCATATATATATTTTTGAAACATATCTTTTGAATTTTTTTCACATATATATATATATATATTTTTTTTTTTGAGACAGAGTTTTGCTTTGTAGGTCAGGCTGTCCCTGAACTCATTTTGTAGCCCAGGCTAGCCTCGATCTCACAGCAATCCTCCTGCCTCTGCCTCCTGAGTGCTGGGATTACAGGCATGAGCCACCATGCCCAGCATTGTGGTATGTGGTTACTGGGGATCAAACTCAGGACCTTGCACTTGCAAGACAGATGCCAGAACCACTGCATTAAATCCCTGGCTCTTTTTCATATATTTTATTAGTATGTTTGCAGTATCTTAGTGGATATGTGTATATTATACAACTTGTTTATTTTTTCACCCTTTTCTCACTCCATGTCTTTCTCTTCCTTTTACTCCTCTTCCTATTTTCATTCTTACTTGAGTAAGAAGCACCCAACTGAAGTGAATCAGTATAGTTCCAGTGTGGCTGAGGAGATTGACTGAAACTGCTGGGATTTACTAGGTATGAGTGACAGCAACCAGTGTCATAAATGGTACAACAGGAACACAATGAAAGGTCAGTATCTGTTTCTTCAGAGGAATTTTGGTCTTCACTTTCACCTTCGACATCAACCCCTAGCTTCCAGCCCAGATCCTTCAGCCTCCAGCACAGAACTTTTGTCTTCCTCATGCAGATTTGCATGGAACACTACGTGGAGCTCCAGGACTTTGACTGGATTCTTCAGAGCTGTGTGCAGATAGCCTTTTTGCTCTTTTCCATGCTTGACTCTTTGGATGGCCATTGTGAGCCAGTCTTGTAAATTCTTATATATTTATATATCTTGCATTAAATCTATTTCTCTAGTAAGCACTAACTGATGCAATATTTTATTAATCTTAACTCCTCCTCACAGCACATGTTTATGTTCATGGAGGTTATTAGGTTCCAGAGTATGGGATATCTTTATTCTACTTATTTCCTTTCTCTTCCCCTTCAGCCTTCATTCATGTATGCTTGGGGCTCTTCCTAATTGCAAAAAAATTCCATCCTCTTCTCTTCTTCAATCCAACCTTTATTATTCTCTGTTTGTACTTTGCCTCACTCAGATGAGGGATACTATAAAGTATTTAAGTTTGTATGCCTTGTTTATTTCATTCAACATTATATTTTCCAGGTGCATCCATTGTCTTGCAAATATTTCAAATGTGTCCTTTATAGCTATGTAATATTCTATTATGTAAAACTCCCACATTTACTTCATCTAATCATGTGTTGATGGATAGATGGGATGTTTCAAAAATTTAGCTACATGCATGTATCACTGGAGTACTATAGCCTAGTAGGATTTGGGAAAGAAAACAAAATATTTCAATGTTGGGAATTAAATTAATAAAATTTATCTTACCAACTGAATCAAGAAGATTTCAACATTTGAGAACTCAGGTGACTCCTGGGAAGATGCTGGAGTAGTGAGCAGCAGCAAAACAGCCTCTCTGAGATGTGGAGTACAGACACTGGAAGAGAGCAATGTGGGGAAGAGGAGAAGGAAGAGAAATAAGAAGAAGATATTGGCTTGGACCCAGCAGGGATATAAAGTGAAAATTGGAGCCTTTGAGGAAAGCAAAGAGAGGGACCTCAGTGCAGAAGAGTGGAAGTGGCAAGGGGAGTCTTTTATCCTGAGGCCAGCCTCAAGATGTGGAAGGGGCTGCTCAAATCTTCCAAGACATAGTGACTATTATTGACTCCAGAGGCCTTCAGACAGAAGGACACCAGTGGAACAGAGCAGTGGATTCTGTGGTCTGTGATGGCTAGTGAGTGATTCCAGACTGGTTCAGGTGTCCACTGGAGAAGGCAACTGGCTGGTCACCATTTTGGAAAGGGGCCAACTGAACTCAGTACTCAGAGTGCCCATGAGTTGGATTTATCTTGGGGCTCTCAGTGGCAGGGTGAGGGTATCACAACCATGTGAGATACCAGAGTCAGGGAGCTGAGCTCAAGCCAGCAGGAGGCACCTGTAGTATTATGGGCTGATCACGTTGTGTCATAGCCACACAACCAGTAACCAGAAGCAGCCTGAACTTTAGTGGCACTAAAAGCACAGGCTTGCTGGAATTATCACCACCCTGCTATAATTCTACTGCAAACTTGCTGGTGTCAACCAACAAACATCTGAACTCTGTAAAATGTTCCCTCTATCTCCCAGTAACGACATAAACATACCCTGAAGTTCTTGGGCTTTTTCTTCCTTTCTTTGCTTTTTTTTTCATTTTCTTGTTTGTCTTCTTTTTATATGAGTGTAAATATTGTTTCTAGGTTTCTTGTTGTTGTTATATTCCTGTTTCTGTTTTTTCCTGTTGTCTTTTGCTCCTGTTTTTTTCACTAGTTTTCAAAACCTTGCATAATCTTTCTTTGTCCTTCAATTTTACTTCTTAATCTCTTTCTTTTCTAGTATTCTATTTTCTTCCCAATCCTCTTCAAAGTTTCTCCCCTGAAGTAAAATCATCATATTAGGGAATATTTATTGCATAGTTTTCTGGCTTAACTGTAAATCTTGTTCATATGTTAAACGTGGTGATTGTTATCACAGTTAGTCATTTTCTAGGCTTTGCTTGATGCTATTGTTATTACTGATTGTATTATATTTTAGCCAAGGTAATATACTTTTCCTAATCAGTTATTATTCCTGGAATGTCAAGACTGAGAATGCCTGAAGGTAATAAAGATACAATACCAAAGCCAAATAGGCAGCAACTTCTTACCCCTAATAAATTGAAGAGGTAGGATCTTCCAACAGACTCAGAAGAAAAAAAGCCAGCTACACTTAGAAGACATCTCTGAAAAGTAGTCATAAGGGTTCTTGACACTGGCAATAAAGCTACTCTACTAAAAGCAATTTACAAGCATTAATGAAGAAATTAAACTGAAAAAAATGGAAAAAGAGAAAACATGGAACCAAGATGCAACCCAGACTTCCAACTTGCCAAAGGTAAACCAGGAGACAATGAGGTAGAATAATTTGACTGTACTCACATGGACTCTCTGCAATAGTAATAGTAGATGAAACAAAGAAGATGAATGAAACTCTAGAAAAAGTCAAATTAGACATAATTTCTCAGATAACTAAAGAAATGATGGGCATAATGAAGAACACAATTAGTAAATCCAGAGTAAAGATCCTTAAAAATAGAGGAGTTTAGAAAAATGATGGAAACCATGAATGCCCAACATAAGAAAGAATGGAATCCATGAAACAGATTCATACAAATATCCAAGAAATTAAAAATTCTGTGGAAAGTATACCCACCAGAATGAACCACTGTGAGGACAGAATATCAGATCTAGAAGACAGTATTGTGATTAGCAATCATAAAAGGAACGATTTCTTAAAAGTAACAAGAGACCACTGGGCATGGTAGCTCACACCTATAATCCCAGCACTTGGGAGGCAGAGATAGGAGGATTGTTGAGTTCAAGGCTTGCCTGGGCTACATAGTGAGTTTAGGCCCAGCCTAAACTACAAAGCAAGACTCTGTCTCAAAAAAAAAAAGAGTAAGAAAGGACCATGAAAAAACAATCTAACAACTTCTAGATGATGTAAAGAAAAATAACATAAAATTGGGCCACATATTTAGCTCAGTGGTTCCAGCACCTGCCTAGCAAGCACAAGGCCCCTGGTTTGATCCCCAGTAACCACATACAACAAAACTGGTGTGGTGACTCACGCCCACCAGCAATCAGTACCAGATACCACAATGCCAGCGTGGTGGCTTGCAACTATAATCCTAGCACTCAGGAGGCAGAGGCAAGAGGACTGCTGAGTTGGAGGCTTGCTGGGCTACATAGTGAGCTCAGGGCCAGCCTGGACTACAAAGCAAGACCCTGTCTCAAAATAAATAGATAAATAACATAAGATTAATCAGAATCAAGGAAAAGCAAGAGATAGTGCAAAGGATATAAGAATCCTATTCACACAAGTAATGGCAAAAACTTCCCAAGCACAGCAAAAAAATTTGACATTGAACTCAAATTAGCCATGATCAAAAAAAATTTATACCAAGACATATAATAGTCAAGATTCCACAAAAACAATGCAAGAGCAGAATATTAAAAACTATTAGGAAAAGAAATTACCTATAAAGGAAAACGCATCAGAATCATGGGAGACTTCTCAAAACAAATCCTCAATGAGAGCTTGGAGGTATGTATTTCAAGCCCTAAAATAAAACAACCTCTACCCCGGTTTGATATACCAAAAAAACTATCTTTAAAAACTGATGGGAAAATAAGATATTTCCATGACAAAAAATACCTGAAGAAATTTATGACCACCAAATCAGCATTTTAAAATGCTCTGAAGGATATTCTAGAAAGAGGTAACAAAGATTTCAATCCCATGATGCCTAACAGAATGAATCCACTAGGCAAGTCAAGCAAATTAACAGAGAGGAAGAAAAGGAAGCCAGCAACAGGAAAATAACATGACAAGGATAAATCAGTACATATCACTTATAACCATCAACATAAAGGGTCTCAGTTTACCAATCAAAAGAAACAGATGGGCAGAATGGAACAAGAAACAAGATCCAACAATGTGCTGCATATAAGAAATACATTTAACCAACTGAATGAAAAAGAAATGTATATATTTCAATTGGTATTGAAGAGGCATTTTATAAAATATATGATTTAATCACAGTAAAGGTGTTTTGTAGATATTATTATATTGTCAGTTAGCTTTCATAGAATGATATGTGTACCTCTGTGAGATCCACTAAATTCAGTCAAAAGTATTAAAAGAGTCATTCAAAGACTAACTTTTTGAAGTACTGTTAAATATACATATAATAATTTTAGCTTAAGACATAGTAGGCTATATGAATTAATGCATAGATGCCATTGTACTTGAAAGCTTTACAAGTTTAATTTTATAAAAAGATAGATTTGGCAAAAGCAAAACATTTTCCTGAAGTTATATAAAATAAAGATCAACTAAACAAGATAGGCATATTTTCTTTAAAAATAAAATAAGTAGACTTTTCCTTGTCAATATTTAAAGTATTTTATGGAGTAAAAAATAATTTAATTTTAGTGAAACTAGCAAAAAAGGGTAAACGTATCAAAGAATTGGAATAGAATATGTGATTTTAGTGTATGATAAATTTCCTACCTAAAATCATTGGAAAAAGTTAAATTATTTTAAAAATAGAATTGACATATCTACCTACTCATTTAAGTCAAACAATTTTCACACCATAGTATCAATTAAATCTCAGAAATCTAAATATTTACAAAGAAAATTCTTACATCAGTATTTATATAAAAATGTGATACAAGAATATTCTAAACAAAATAAGATCTTTAGGAAAGAAAATATTGAAAAATTTACTAACTAAAATTTTTAAATATCCATAAATTT
>PVIC010012159.1:0-40179 GCA_004025085.1 Thryonomys swinderianus | reverse complement strand
CCTTAGCCAACCTTATCAAACAAAGGAAGGAAAAGGCTCAAATCCATGCTATAAGGAATGAATATGGGGAAATCAGCACAGACCCAGAAGAAGTCCAAAGGATCATAAACACATATTTTGAAAATCTATATTCCAAGAAGATGGAAAATCTAGAAGAAATGGATAGACTGCTAGACAGACACATACGAACTTCCAAAGCTTAAAGAAGAGGATATAAAAATGTTAAAGACCCTGATATCAATCTGGGAAATTGAAAATGTAACAAAGAACCTACCAACAAAGAAAAGCCCTGGTCCTGATGGCTTCACTGCTGATTTCTACAAAACTTTTAAAGAAGAGTTAATACCAGTACTTCTCAATCTCTTTAAGGAAATTGAAAGGGAAGCAGTACTCCCCAAATCATTCCTTGAAGCAACCATCGCCTTGATTCCAAATGCAGGGAAAGAGCCCACCAATAAAGAAAACTACAGGCCAATCTCTTTAATGAACACTGATGCAAAAATCCTCAATAAAATACTGGCAAACAGAATACAGAGAGCTATCAAGAAAATCATATACTCTGATTAAATTGTATTTATCCCAAGGATGCCAGGCTTTTTTTAACATACATAAATTAATAAATGCAATACACTATAATAACAGACTCAAGGACAAAAACCATATGATTATCTCAATAGATGCAGAAAAAGCATTTAACAAAATCCAACACCCATTTATGATCAAAACCCTACAGAGAATTGGAATCGATGGACTTTATCTCAATTTAATACAAGGTATTTATGAGAAAACAACAGCCAGCATCATAATCATTGAACAGAAACTGAAACCTTTTACACTAAGGTCAGGAACAAGACAAGGATGCCTGCTGTCACTAGTCTTGTTCAATACAGTACTGGAAACAGCCATAGCAATCAGGCAGGACAAAGATATAAAAGGAATAAAGATAGGAAAGGAAGAAGTTAAACTGTCATTATTTGCTGATGATATGTTACTCTATCTAGAGGATCCTAAAAACTCAACCAAAAAACTGCTAGACTTAATTACCAAATTTGATAGTGTTGCTGGATACAGGGTCAATGCTCAAAAATCAAAAGCCTTTGTCTACACAAACAACAGACTCACTGAAAGAGAAATTGGGGAGGCAATCCCTTTCATAGTACCACCTAGAAAAATGAAATATCTAGGAAACAACCTAACAAAGGAAGTGAAAGACCTCTACTCTGAAAACTATAGGACTCTGAAAACTGAGATAGAAAAGGAAACCAGAAAGTGGAAAGATATCCCTTGTTCCTGGGTCGGGAGAACCAACATTGTCCAAATGGCTATATTCCCACAACTACTATACAGATTCAATGCCATTCCAATTGAAATTCCAACAGTATACTTCACAGAGCTAGAGAAAATAATACAAAAATTCATCTGGAACCACAAGAAACCTAGAATAGCAAAAGCAATTCTAAGCAACCACGACACGGCAGGGGTATTACAATCCCCAATTTAAAACTCTTACTAAAAAGCCTCAGTGATTAAAAACTGCATGGTACTCGCAAAGTAACAGACCCGAGGACCAGTGGAATAGATTGGAAGACCCAGAAACAACTCTGGATATACTAAGCCATCTTATCTTTGACAAAGGAGGCAAACATCCCCAATGGAAGAACGACAGCCTTTTAAACATATGTTGTTGGAAAAACTGTGCTTTACCCTGCCAAAAGCTAAAGCTAGACCTATCTCTTTCACCATGCACAAAACTAAACTCACAATGGATATAAGACCTAAACATTAAAACTGAAACAATAAGCCTGCTGGAAAACAGGCTAGGTAAAACTCTTGGAGACATTGGCTTAGGCAGAGACTTTATGAATAAAACCTCTATAACACAAGAACTAGCAGAAAGGAACAACAAATGGGATGTAATTTGTGAAAAGCTTCTGCACAGCCAAAGAAGTTGCTGGCACTGCTAGAAGACAACCAACAACATGGGAAAAAATCTTTACTAGTTGAGTATTATACAAAGGACTAATATCTACAATATGTAAAGAATTCAAACAGATCAGCCTCCCCAAGTTTAAAGACCCAATTCAAAAATGGACACCTGAAATGAACAGTCACTTCTCAGAGGCAGAAGTCAAAGCAGCCAAAAAGCATATGAAGGAATGTTCAACATCACTGGTCATTCGAGAGATGGAAATGAAAAAAACACTGAGATTTCATCTCACTTCACAAAGAATGGCTGTGATCACAAAATCAACCAATGATAAATGCTGGCATGGCTGCGGGGAGAAAGGAACCCTTCTCCACTGTTGGTGGGATTGCAGACTTCTGCAACCATTGTGGAGAACTGTGTGGAGATTTCTCAGAAAACTAGGACTAGGGGGTCCCATTTGACCTGGCTATCTCCCTGCTAGGAATATATCCAAAAGAATTTAAAAACTGACATTGGAAAGACAGATGTACACCCTTGTTCATAGCAGCTCTGTTCGTGATAGGTCAATCTTGGAAACAACCCAAATGTCCATGAACTGGAGAGTGAATAGAGGTGTGGCTTTTTATAAAAATGGAGTATTACTCTGCCATAAAGAATGACAAGATTGAGCCATTCAGGTGCAAATGGAGACACCTGGAGGATATACTAAGAAGTGAAATCAATAGATCACAGATAGGCAAATTCTGGACGTTCTCTTTGACATGAACACCTGTAGATGCAAATGAGCTCTAGAAAGTATGACAGCTTTTATAGAGTATGAAATTTTCATAGGAATGTGGGAATGTAATGAGGGGAAGGAATAAATATGATACAGAAAGAAAATTTAAAAAACAGCATGTATAAAGGGGGTGAGGAGGTGTGGGTGGGTAGGGATCTGGATAAAAATGAGAATTAACTTTTGTCATATACTGGTACAAATTTCCCAATGTTATGGGTGATTGTGAGATGTATACAAATTGTACCAATAAAGAGTTGAATTAAAAAAAACCCTCAACTTATATCTACATAATGCATTAGTTATTACCAAAAAATACAGATAGGTTCATAAGGGTCTTGAATTATACATAATTATAATTTTATAACTGTAAAGAATTCAAGACATCTGTGATTTTGTAATAGTTCTATAGTTCAGAGTAGTTTTGCAAACACATTAATAGAAAAAAGGTATAACTGCATATACATGCATTTATACCAATGTTAAGATTGTTGGATATAATTCCCAATCTTGTACTATAACTCACTGAAAACAATGGGGTTGGGATATATAAGACTTTAATCTTTGAAAATTTCTTCAATCTATGGTTATTTCCAAAACTGAAATACATACATACTATATACCTCAGAGTCTTAAAAATGAAAGGTAATATGGGCCGGAGACTTAGCTCAGTGGTTCCAGCACCAGCCTCGCAAGCGCAAGTTCCTGAGTTCGATCCCCGGTAACCACATACAATGCTGGGCATGGTGACTCACGCCCACCAGCAATTAATACCACATATCACATTGCTGGGACTGGTGGCTGATGACTGTAATCCCAGCACTTGGGAGGCAGAGGCAGGAGGATTGCTGAGTTCGAGGCTTGCCTGGGCTACATAGTGAGCTCAGGGCCAGCCTGAACTACAAAGCAAGACCCTGTCTCAAAGAGGTAGTATACACAAAAATTCACAATTTTAGCCTCTAATGTGCTTATAATGAAAATAGATTGGTAAAGAACTCCTTTTAGTGTAATTTTAGTTCCATTTTTGAAACTCATAAGAGAGAAGATTGAGATTTTTGATATACCTTCAGAAAAAAAAACAAGGTGAAATACCTCAAATTCCTTTTTTGAGAAAAACTATTAAAAGAACACAAATTTTCACCTCCAAAAAAATTACAGGATGGCTACTATCTGAAAAAGATAAATGGAACTTGCCATTTTAAGATGGCATCATTTCAATTAAAAAATTATCCTGTGTGTTCAAAAGTACTGTTTATTAAAATTGTATATTCTAATATGATTATATTCTCGTAGAGAAATCTTAACACATATACAGTAATAATTAAACTGGCACAGCTAGCTGCAACCAAATACAGTTAAGGAAATGTCCAAGTACTGCAAAGTTCAGCTAGGGATGTAGCTCAGGGGCATAATACTTACCTGGCACATTACAGGCCCTGACTTTGATCCCTAATATAACAAATTAATTAATTAAAAGCAAGTCAGGATATTTTTATCTTATGCTGTAAAACAGAAAGAGAAAAGAGTACTTAAAACAGGGCCAGGGATTTAGCTCAGGGGTACACCTGCCTTGCAACTTCAAGATCCTGAGTTTGATCCCTGTAAGTACACCACAAATAAATAAAATACACAAAAAATAAACAAAGGAAATCTGAAAGGTCAGTAAATGGTACAGTGTTTGTCTAGTATGTAAAAGATTTATCATACCAATGAGAAAGAAAAAAACAATTGGAAAAAGAAACCATCACTTCAAATAATGACCTTAGTTGTCCTTTGTGATTCTTTACAGAACTTCCCACATTTAAGTATTTGGCTTTTCATTATTATAAGCAATATTGACAATTTTTTTAAAGTGAATAAGCAACTAATGTAAATTGTCATAACATATGAACAGTAAGTGTTATTCAAGGTTTCTGCATATTTTGTCAGATGGATCTGAATCAAGCTTAGGTCTAATCATTTATCTGCTTCATTAAATATATCAACTACTACACAGAGAAAAAAGGGATTTTTAGTGCAAAAATAAATTACCTGACTAGTCTGAAGTTCCCTTTGGTTCCTGGGATATCTGTAGGAAATTCAATAGGTATACTACTTCCACAAGATCTATAATATTCTGGCTGAAGACAATTTGAGTCATCAAGTTTATAAATCTGAAAGTTTTCAAGAAAATACAGAACTTGTCATTTGCTTAATAAAAAAAAGGAGACCGGTTTCTATTTCCACAATACAGTATGTACCTTAGCATTAGCATATCCAAGTTTGATGGTAATATTTCTTTCCAGTTCATTTTTGAACCTGACAGTGTGAACACCAGAAATAGCCTTTACCACTGTGGATTTCCCATGAGCAACATGACCAAATGTACCTAAGGGAAAAAAAAAGAGCAATCAAGATTCACGTAATTACACCAATTAAAACATCTCTTAAAAACCTATTGACCACACTTTTCCTGTTGTATCATTATCTTATCCTACTGTATAGTTATTTTTCTTCTTACAAAACAGGGCTAAAGAGTATTCTCCAAACAGTGGGTACACCTTGCTTAAAAAAACATACTTTCAATTTAAGACATTAAATGAAAAGATAATATTCAGTCAAAACTTTTACAAAAATTTATATGGTAAGAAATATTCTAGTATTTCTTACCATATAAATGGTATAATATAAAGAAATATTCTAGTACAGATAATAATATGATAATCCCTGAGGCAAATACCCAAGTCCATGAAAACCAGAAAATTTGTTTAGTAACAGAAAGCTAAGAAAAGTGTATGTCTTATTTAATAACTCCACAAATCACACTAAGCTTTACTATTTGGAAAGTCTCTAAAAAGTATTTGAATTTTCAATTAGTCCAAGAAACTTTTCTTATAAGGTAACTAAGAAAAACAATTCAGAAAACTCCAATTTACAATATAGCCTAAGAGGGGTGGGGCAGCACTATGTAAGGAAGTTAAGACAAAAGGATCACAAACTTAAGGACAACCTGAGTAAATTAGAGATCCTGTCCCAAAATAGAATGGAAAAAATGGAAACATCCAGCTTAGTAGCAAGTGTTGGATCAATCTCTGGTACCACAAAAATAAAACAAGAAAACAAATACACATGACAGTCTCTTTTACAAACAGTACTTTTATTAAAGATATTAGGCAATAATTATTTTCTCTTAAATTCCTGCTACAAGTGCACCTGGCACATTCCCTTCTTGTCGCTTCCCCCTCGACCAGCAAGGAAGACGCGACCGCGAACTCTTCTTTCTGCTGTTTATTCAGGATCCTTGTACAAGCAAAATTCTCCCCCTCAGGAATCTCCCAGCATATATATGCATAGTCATCAGCCAATGCCTGGAGGACACGTGGCATTCCGGGATAGGCGGCTATACAGCGGAAGCGAACCGGCTGATCAGGCAATGCCTAAATATAGACTTGTTTTTCAGCGGATATAGATTTGTTTTTCAGTGGTTCAGACCGCCTGACCTACTTCCTCAGCACTATCTTTTGGGCGCGGTGGCCCTTTGGCTCTCCACACCTTCTTATATGTCTTTCCATTCAAATACAGCTACTGTGGTGTGTATTTATTCTGTTGTTTATGGAGTATGAGAAGAACAGATCCAGGCAAACAACAGCTCTTACCTATATAAATTGTGGCTTGTTTGCTGATAACTTCTTGTGAAAGTGGAGTCAATCTGGTAACATCGTGCAATGAAGTATTTTACACTACTTCACTATGTCACGACGTACTTGAGGCTCACGACCTATTAGAGGGTTTCCTCCTGTGTAAAACAGTCTTTCTTCAAATAGCAGCTTCTACATACTTTACACCAATTTCAAAAAATTATGCTTTCTTTAACGGTAAATAAGTCCTAAGTTCCAAGCTTTCGAAAAATTAACACTGTAAACTGTATATAATAGCTTTCTAGATCTTTATAAAAGACGTAAAGCTTAATGTCTCACAAAAAAATCCTACCCCTAATGTTGAAAACCTTAACAGGTTTTCCCCCCAGAGCTCAAATTTCCAAGCTGGCAAAATTACAGCACAGCTCCTTCCTCGGTAGATACACAAAGCCACGCCACAACGGCCTAGGCCCCAGCCACTGAGCTCCCTATCAACTGACACTCTTAACAACCGAGACGTCCCTCGTCCTAATGACTTCTGGTACTCGCGCTCTTACAAAGCGAAGCTTTAACAAAATTGGTGATATTCTGACAAGAAAGATGCGACTGGGCCAACATCGTCACGAAATCACTCCCCGCCTTCTTGCCTTTCCTTTACGCATTAGGACCCTTTGGGCAGAATGGGGCGGGACAGCGGAAGTGAGGATTGGATGCTGACTAAAAGCAAGGACAGGAAAAAAGGCGGACAGACGCAGTTGTTTTATTGTCTGTAGTTCTTTTTACTTGAAGTGTATGAGCTTCTGTAGATAGGTTTATTTAAAAGCAGCAAGCAAAGGTAGAGAACCTCTTCGTTTGGGCTTTGTTGGCTGTTTGTACAGGCAACGCTGAGGGCAGGCCCAGAAAAGGACACCGCCCCCCCCCCCCCCCCGGTCCTGCACCAGAACAGGTAAACCCGCCTTACCCAGAGGCTTTCTGGTTGATTTATTTTTACCCTCTCCAAAGTATGAGTGTCACTGTTGATTTTAGAGAGGATGACGGTGATATTTGAGTGTATTTTTCCTTTATCCATTTAAAAGAGGGCGGTGTTAGAAAGTCGGATTAGTGAAATTGATTTATGTTAATAATGAATACTCTACAACTAGTGTTTTTCAGAGGTGGAGTAGAAACAAAAATAACGTGAAGATCTAATTTGTCTTCCGTGTTGTTATTCTTGTTGTTATACTGTTCTATTAGAAATAATCATCAGTTAAACAATTCCACAGTCTCTTTGCCTCATGGGGGTGGGGTGGGGGTGACAAGCCAAAAGCGGTGCCAGAAGTTTATATGAAAAATAAAAGGTAAAGGGTCAAGGAAGAGCTGGCTTTGCACACCCAACTTGGCCTGAGCAAAATAAAAAAATAAAAAATTAAAAAATAAAAAAGGTGGGAGAGAGTAAGCAAAAATAAAAGTTTAACCCTGGTCTAGAGAACAGAGTAGATTATCCTTAAGAGTCAGTAGCAGGATCCATGTGGTGTCTCTCAGTGTGCAGTCCAGTCCGCAAAATATTGTATATTTGTGTCTTGGGAATCATTTGGCACTATCCTTGGATGTTATAATTGACAGATCTTCCTCATTTTCCCATCTAAGTTTGCTGTGCTTCTACATCCTACACCAGTATTACATTAAAGGACATAAGTCATAAGTGTTGCTAAAGGGTTATGGGAACCAGAACTGAGGTAATGATCAAGCAATCTGTTGCTCACCTCAGTTAATTATTGAAACCTAGCCCCTTGTACTCAGGAATGCCTGCATTAGAGAATGCCGCCCTAGCTACTCAAGGAGGAATAAGTTTTTTCCTTATTGATTTCCTAACTTTAATAAATTTGTTATTAAATTTATATTATCACTATGGTACATTTCACTCAAAATCTTTTTCCATGATGTGAACTATTACCTTAATTGATTAGTTAAATTGAGATCCTCATTTACTCTTTGGGGAGATTCCTCAGATTCCTGATGGATTTGTTGCCCTGTAGAACACTAGAATATCCCTTTTTTGGTCTTTAGGACTTTCTACTTAATATATGGCAAGTTCACAATATATGGCAAGTCTCTTTCCTTATACATTCTCAGTTTTTAAAAAATACTTTCTTTTGAAGATTAGGGCTTTTGTGGCTTATATAGATTTTACATTTTTAAAAATAAATTTATAGATAGCATTGCTATATTTATAGGAATTTCACTGGACTGTATATTGCTTTGGTTAGTAATGAATTTAACAAAATGGCTTCTTTCGATGCATACAGAATAGCTTTATCTTCTGTCCTCTTCAATTTCATCAACATTTTATTTTTATTGCAGAAATCATTTCTTAAATTTATTTCTCACTATTTTATTATAAATGAGATTAATAATCTTGATTTATATATCAAATAGTTTGTTGCTTATTTTCTGTTGGTTTATTGCTCAGAGTGAAAGAGAAAAATATATGTAGAAAGAGTAGAATGTTCTTACAAACTTTTCCATGGGCTCAGCTCAAGCTCAGATACCTCATCCACATTTACTAACCTGTGGTCAGTCATAGACATGATTCTTCTCAGTTCTGATAGCTCTCACCATGGACAGATAAAATCTGGGCTTCTATGTCAGAGTTTTGGCTACTAGTGCCACCAATTTCTGTCCCATTCTGAAAACATAAATGCCATAATTAACACAACACTAGTTTAAGACCAAGGTCCTGCAATGAGTTGCCCTATTGCTGAGATCCTTATTGCAAAAGATTGCTGCAGCCACTTACAAGTAATGCTTGTTGCACTAGGACCATATATATTTTCCCTGAGTTGAGGTGTTCCAGAGACTCCATCTGCAGACCAAGGGTGAGAATGTTTAATCTACCTAGTTATAGGTGTCATCAGCCCAGCACTGAGCTCCAGGGCAAAATTTTGTGCTTACTATCATACTCTGCTACCACACCACTAGTAGACTTATACCATCCTAGGCTGAGATTAGATGGTTTTGGTGAATAAAGTCCCTTAACTGTCTAGGTTGATGATAAGCTAAATTGGGCTTGAATGACACAGCTCAAAAGACCTTCTCAGTCTTGGGTAAGTTGGGTGGGTGAATGCCACATACAACATTAGTACAAGGTGAAACATGAGCCCATCCCACTGGAGTGCAGGTTTCTGGCAGATTCTGGGCAAATCAAAGATTTTTCTGTAAAAACTAGCCTCATGATTGTGCTACCTAAGGTTTGGAAATACATGACTATTATCTCACAGCTTTGTATCAGAACCAAAGAACTTTGTAGCAACCAACCTGGTTGGCACAGTACATGGGTATTTTAAGCCACCTTGAGTCACTGCCCAAAGGTAAATGGTAGGAAAGTCATGGATACTGGGAAACAATGCTGGTTGCTCTTCAGGGCTGAAATAGGCTGCCATTTTTCTGATACATTCTTCTTTCATTAAATTGTGTGTGTGTGTGTGTGTGTGTGTGTGTGTGTGTGTGTGTGTGTTGTGTCTGTGTCTGCCTGCCTGCTTATCTTTGTTTTGCAATCAAATCTTGCTGATTTCACTGCATAACCCAAGGGATTCTCCTGTCTCTGCCTCCACAGTGCTGGGATTACAAATGTGTGCCTCCACATCCAGATTCCCCTATGTATTTTTAAAGGAAATTTTTAAAAATTGTTATGTGACTTTGCATAATGCTCAGTTCTCTTAACAGGTTTTTCTTTTGTCTGGTTTTGTTTTTCTGGTACTGGGGATCAAACTTGGGAACTTGTGCTTAGGAGGCAGATGCCAGAACCACTCAACTAAATCCCTGGCCTTCTCTTACAACCTTGTGGCCAACCTTATAATTGAGACTTTACCCAAGCGAATCTTGAAAAATGTGGACTATTGAAAACAGGGAGGCTGCTTACATCACTGTTAGTCATAAGCAGGACCAGATCTCCTATCTGTGAGCTCATTCTGTAGGCTGAAATTCCTAGTGGGTGCTGTCTCTGTCCTGTACTCAGACTGCTCAGCTTTTGAGGGTGGAATGCACAGAAGTGGGTTTGTAGCCCGGGCCTAGTTCCTTGTAAGCTGGACTCTAGTACTCTAGGAAAGGTGGTGACAGACTACCTTCTTTAGTCAGTGTGTTCATCTGTGTTAGGAGTCTCCTTTCATTAGTGATGGAATGCTTTGTGAGGATTTAAAAGCAAAAACAGTTTCAGGAATTATAACTGATTTTCATTTTAAGGGGATATGTAATATTTAAGATGAATAGGAATGTTTAGTCACTAGTATAAAAGTAGTTTGAGGGCCGGAGATTTAGCTCAGTGGTTCTGGTGCCTGCCTCACAAGCACAAGGTCCTGAGTTCGATCCTGTTAACCACATACAAGGCTGAGCATGATGACTCACACCCACTAGCAATCAATACCACACACCACAGTGCCGGGCATGGTGGCTCACGCCTGTAATCCCAGCACTTGGGAGGCACAGGCAGGAAGACTGCTGAGTTCGAGGCTTGCCTGGGCTACATAGTGAGCTCAGGGCCAGCCTAAACTACAAAGCAAGACCCTGTCTCAAAAAAAGAAAAAAAGGAGTTTGGTAATGCAATTGCTGTTATTTAGGTGCTAGAAAGCTCATTTTAAAGTATCACTGGACAAGATAGAAAGACTTGCTCACATACCATAATATACAAGTCCACCTATTAATGATATCACTTCCATTTTTTTTTTGAGACAAGGTCTCATTTTGTAGTTCAGGCTGACCTTGAGCTCACTATGTACCTCAGGCCAACCTTTATTTCAGCATTCCTCCTGCCTCTCTGCCTCCCAAGTGCTGGGATTATAGGCTTGCGCCACCAAGTCCGGCATTTGTGTTATGTGGTACTGATTGTCAGTGGGTGCGAACTACCATGGCCAGTATTGTATGTGGTTACTGGGGATTGAACTGGGGCCCTTGTGCTTGCTAGGCAGGCTCTGGGAGCACTGAATTAAATCTCTGGCCCATCACTTCCTTTCTTAAAGGTTATATAGTATTCAGTTTGTACATAGACCACACTTTCTTTTTGTTTTAAAGAAATTAACAGCATCTATTAATATTATAAAATACTGGGGTTTCAGTATGTTATTTTCATACATGGATCATATCCAATCTCCTTTCCCTTATTTTATCTGATAATAGCCTCCCTCTGCTTTTATGTCTTTTTTTCTTTTTTGTACTGGATATTAAGCCCAGGGCTACATCCACACGTATTGCCACTTTGTTTTTAAAATTTTTATTATGGGACAGTCTTGCTAAGTTACTAGGTTGCCCTATCTGGTCTTGAACATGTACTCCTCCTGCTTCAGCCTCCCAGAGTGGTAAAATTACAGATATGCACCTACATGCCAAGCTAATGTCATGTTTCAAAAATTCCTCCTATTTGGGAAAATGTGCAGTTTCTTGTCTGAGTCTAGCTTATTTTGTTTAGTGTGAAAAGAATGAAAAGCCTCTCTACATAATGAGAAAATATTTTCCAGTTACTCTTTCAACACAGGGTTAATGCCCAGAACACGTAAAGAGCTTAAAAAACACCAAATAATAAGATAGCCAAATAAATAAATGGGCAAGTGAATCTCAAATACAGATTGTCAACAAGTATATGAAAAAATGTTCCTCATTAGCCAGTGATAAAATGCAAATACAGCCTGCATTGAGATTCTGCATCATTCCAGCTAGAATGCCTATGATCAAGAATCTAGGGCTGGGGGTTTAGTTCAAGTGGTACTATGCCAACTTTGGATGTAGAAGGGCCTGAGTTCAATCCCTGGTACCACCAAAAAAAAAAAATCTAAAATAGCAAGCACAAAGTCCTGAGTTCAACCCCTGGCACAAAAACCAAACAAACCCCCCCCCCCAAAAAAAACATGTATCAAAAAAATCATAAAAGGAAAACACGGCAGATTTGGGAGAAAAATCCTCTGCACTCCTAGTAGGGAGGATGACTAAGATAGCTGCAGTGCAGTGTGGATTTCCTTGGGAAAATTAACCTGAATGGTGTTTGCCCAGTGTCCCCCTTGAACATCAGAGGGAGGCCATGGACATGCCACAGTATGCTTGGTAGCCTTGTTCACTGGGGTATGTTCCTGGTGGCCACCAGGCCAACTAGCAGATGAACATAGATGTCTGTAAAATGAAGTGTCCAGTTGCATAGGAGAATAAAATTACACGATTTTCTGGAAAATGGCAGGACCTGGCATCTTGGTTCTAGGAAGCAAGAGTATGCCAGGTTGCCCTCTGTCCCTTCAGTGCCTGTCAACCTCTATGCATGCTGCTTTTTTGTGTAGATGAATAGACTTTTCTCTTCACAGTGCCGAAAGGGTCATGCATGTGGATCAGCAGCGTGCAGAAGAAATCCCTGTGAGTCAAACTCATACCTATGTTTTCTAGTGCCTCATTTAAAAAGGAAAAAGGAAGATGTAATTAATTATTTTTAATGGTGCCTTCTCTTTAACCCAGTGTCTCTATGAGGTGATCCCAACACATATTAATGAACAGTTTTACTTTCTGGTGCTCATCCAGTCTTGAGAAACCTGTATGTCTCTATCCACCACTAGTATTGCTCAGTTGGTAATATCCATGTTTCAGGAACTCATCAGAGTGTGGTGGGCATCCTGCACTGGGCATAGGAGTCTGGTTTTGCAGAGTCACATCTGAAGTAAGATGGAGCTGTGTGTTCAGGCATGTCGTGTGTGCTGTGTTCTGTCCTTGTAGTGTCACTGGGAAGGTGCCTCATGTTCTGCATGTAAGGAGAATGAATATGGAAAGTTCTGCCTCTACATAGATCATGTTTGAAGGGGCACATGGAATCTAGGGACTAACCAGTGCCTTCCAGAGCTATACCCAGGGCCACATGTACACAGCTCACCCCCTTCATTGGGGACATAAAGGAGTGGACATGTAACTACATATGTCTCATGTAGGGCACACTGAGTGAAGTTGCTAGTGAGAAATAGCCACAGACTGACACATAAGTACATGGAGCTAGCTGATTCTCTGCTGAAGAAAGAGACATCCAGGTTACTCCCTCAAGGTTGCTAGTCTCTGGTGTCTTGGCTAGGTATAGGCCATCAGTAGGCTTTGCTATGTTGTGACTGTGACTGGGCAAGGTCTGGTCAGTACCCCATGCTGCTCCCATGGGCAGGCAGCTGGGTGGGGCACAGCTACTGTCCCTGTACTTCTCAGGACAGTGCTTAGGCTTATCTCACTTCCTGGTCCGGGCTTGTTATTCTATTCCTGGACTCTGCTCCCTGCTAGCCTAGGCCTGGGAGTGGGTATTCTCCCAGCTGTGGTGCTGGCTGTGGAATGGGCCTTGCATACCTGAGCTGCATCATGAGTTGAACCCTAATCTCCACTTGTTCACTAGGTGTAGGTGTGCACATGCAGGGTGGTCCCTGTAGCACTCCATTTGTTTCAGGTCCTAGGGAGTTTTCATTTCTGTGGCCTTTGTGTGGTGTGTGACCTCCTGTCTGGCTGTGGTCTCTGGTGTCCTGGGTCTAGTCACGCAGGCAGGCCTGGGATTCTTGCCCTGTCAGGGCTCTGCTCTCACCTTGGCCTCCTGTTGTCTCCTTGCTCCATGTGGCTTCTCCCACTTGTGGGATGACTGTTGGCCTAGCAACCTGGCAGCTTGCCCCCTGTCAGGAGTATAGCTTGCAGTGTGACCCTGGAACATTGCCACCAGGTCAGGGAGAGGGAGCTTCGAGTCAGGTGTCTCTGTGTGTCCCCTGCACTGCTGGGCTGAGATATCCCTGTACAGCATGTGTGTTGAGTCTCAGCCTCAATTTCTCTCCACTGGCATTCTCAGAGAGGCATGGGCATTGACTCAGAGGTGCTGCAAGCATGTGGGGAGCACCCTGGCCACATTTGCTATGCTCACTGCCTCTCTTGGGTCTGTCACTCTGTGTGACACGTAGCTATGAGTCACTCACTGTTGGGCCCCCAACCTGGAGTGCATCTCCCAAAGAGGCATTTGTACATGCTACATGTGCATGCTGCAGTCCAGATGGGAGGTTGGTAGGAGAGGGTGGGCAGCTGGTGGTGGCTGGCCTGACTAGTTACTAGCTGCTGTGGGTTCATGGCTAGCACAGTGCAGTGTATGTTCTTGGAGTTTTAGAAACTCTGCTGTAGCATGGTTAATTCAGGGCCTCAAGCCCGGTCACAGACTGCCTGGCAGATGTTTCTGCTGTCAGGATGAGATTCTGGGAGGCCTCAAAGGGTGCCAGTGTACGTCTACATCACCACTTTCCTTCACCACAGTGTTCAACATCAAGGTGATGTGTCAGCAAAGTGTTCAGAACTTTTCAAGTCCTGGTGCAATCCCTCCCTAAAGTTCTGGAAAATGTGGGGAGGGTCCTTGTGGTGCCCTTTGTCCCCTACCTGGGGTAAGCCCAGCTGAGCTTATGCTGGCTATCCAGGAGAGAGAAGTGCTAGGCCAGTGTGGGTGGGATCCTTAGAACTGCAGGTAAGACCAGGTGATTACCTTAGTCTTCATTGCCTTTATTGTGAAAACAAATCAGGAACACCCCATATTCTTTGCTGAAAGAGATCATCCCCTCACCTTTTCTGGCAGGCCCTGGCCTCCCAAAGCTTGGCTTTGAGCTTCTTAGTGTCCTGGAATCTACCTGGAGGACCATATCCCAGGCAGGAAGTCAAACCCAGTTCCCCCAGACAGCAGTGCGTGTGCATTCTGCATGCAGTGTGCTTTAAAATCACTTCCCTAGGTGGACCATGTATTCGTGACCAAATATATGAATGTATGTTAGTCTTCTAATCTACATGGTGTTTTCTGTAAGTTGGAGAAGTCACCAGCTCTGAGCCTGGCAGTGTGCATGCTATTGTCCTGCTTTCTGCAGGGGTTGGAGGGCTGCTGCTGTTGTGGGCTCTGAGTGTAGGAGCTGTGAGAGACAGGAGACAAGGACACCCCCCCCAGGGTGGGGGAATTATGTAACTCGGTGTTGAGAGCTGAGTACAGGATTGGCCAGGAGCTTGAGCAAGCAAGTGGCCCTGTGAGGAGGTTCTGGTGGCTGGCAGGGCCCAAGGGCCAAGAAATGGACCTTTGTTGAGGTGCTGGCAATGGGGGTTGTGGATGGTGAGTGGCTGTTGGAGAGAGCCTGTTGTCTGTTTTCCCATTTTTGTTTTTGTTTTGTTTTATTTTTAAATATGGGAAACTGTGGCAGATTGGTTGGCAGAAAAGTGTGGCAGAGGCCTGTATGCCCTTCCTGGCTCCCTGGGCTGACAATCTTCCCTTTGTGTCTTCTCTGAGATTCTGTACACCCAGCTTGGCTTTGCTAAGCCTTTAGCACACAGCCATATTTCAGACTGCTGAAGCTTACATCTGAGTGCTTCAGAGTGTGGAGTTTAACAGAACATTCTCTCACATAATCCCAGCACTGTGGTCACATGCATGACAGGGAATGCTATTTTCATGATGCTTCATGTTCAGCTTTTCAGTAGTCTCAAAGCGCCTAAACAGTTTAATATAGGCTTTAATCTAAGATCACACATTATGTTTTCTTCATTTCTTTTAACAGAACAGCTTTTCCTAGTGGTCTTAGCTGACTGAATTTGGCAAGATTTCAGGCATATATCTTGCACTTCTCCTGCAGTCTGGCTGTAACTGAGCCTAGGCTAAGCATTTTCTACAAGACTTCTTCATAAGATAATATTCTCTCCTTCCTTCTGCCTTGAATCAGAAGGTGCCCAGCTCAAGCTGGTAGGTGGATCCTAAGCTGTCTGTCATGTGAGTGTCTTTTTATACTTAGTAAAAAGCCCATGGAGATCTAAGATCTGTTCCTGTCCACCTCCCAGATCTCTCACTAATCCTGGTTCCCACATGTTTGGTTGCCACACAGTACCCAGGTATTTCTCTGTGCTCTTGGCTTTGGGACATGAGGCTGGGAATAGTAACAGGCCATGGTGTGTTGAACACTCACATTAGACAGCTCTGTGCTTTGGGGAAGAGGATGGAAGAATGTGTGGCCATCTGTGAATGTAGTGGAACCTTACTCCTAGTATTGTTTTGCCTTGTAAAGCATAACAGTCTCCAATCCACACTGAAGCCACTAGCTAAGTTTTAACCATTTCAGATATGGTTGTGAGTAGAAAAGTTTATTGAGGAAGGAATAAGTAAAAGATAGAGTAGCATTCACTTTGCAAGTAGAGAAGTGTTGGTAATTCAGGAGGGGTAGAAATGGAATGGCAGTGTTTAATAGTGTCCACCAGCAGCTCAATATTGCTGGCTGCTGCTCTGGAGTCACCTTCGGACCCAGCATGGTGTCATCACTCTTGCACAGGGAGCAGTAGAGGCAGAGCAAGGGCAGTCTCCATGTCAGAGATCCTGGGGGAGATGCACTGCACACGTGGAGTTACAAGTGAGCCTGTAATTCTGGTGGACAAGGAGAGTGGGCACAGAGTGCAGCTGTGCACCATGCAATCTTGGAGAGTTTGTGGAGATGTGTATAACTCAGGACAGGGCCAGAAGAAGATGAACATTTAGGAGACGAACTGCTAAAGCCTTATTTTTCTCATGGAGCCAGTTCGTGAGGGGCATGGAGGAAAGTCCCTGGTAGTGTGTGCTCCCAGGCAGTAAGCCTCTGGGCTGGCTATGTTCTGGTCATAGTATTATAGGTAGAAAAGCCAGCTAGACCTGTGTAGGTAGATAGATAGGGCTGGCCTTTGAAAGACTTGCAAGAAGGAAGAGGCCAGATAGCAGTGACCTACAGGCCTCATTCTCCTCCTAGGATGAAATTTAAGATCTGGATCCAGATCTAGATTCTCCTTGGAATGCAGTAATTGCAAGTTCCCCAGATAATGGACCAGGACTTTGAACCACCTGGATGAGTCTCCTTGCAAGAAAGACCCTCTAGGGCTTGATTTCTTATCGAAGCAACTTCTCAATCAAAGTTGCTGTAATAACTGTACTTGTTATATACTCATTGGTTAACTATGGTTTGCCCATTTCTTTCAAATCTTATTGGAAGCTCCCACTGTGCTCATTGGCTAATTGTAGCCCATCCACTTTCTTGATTCTTATTGGTAGCCCTCTATTTCAGACCTCCATAAAAGCTCCATAAAAGCCCTCTAAAAAGTGAGGTAGGTAGGTTACCCACTTTCTGGGTTCCCCCTTCTGTCTCTCTTAAGGCAGAAGCTTTTTCTTTCAATAAAATTTTTCTAGTCAAACCTATATCATTCCTAAAATTCATTCTTTGATTTTTAGAGAACATGAACTAACTCAGGTGGGGAGTTAGTTAGGCCTTAACTCTCCTGCATCAATAGCAGAAGGTGCATTGTGTGTTTGGGTCTCACCAAGGTCTTAGACTAATCAGACCCAGCAAGGTACTTGGGACAGGGATATTTCCAGGGAATCCAGGAGTGTCCATGAAAGCATCCTTTGAAGAGACTGAGAGGATCCCTCCTGACTGCAGCTGGAGTGGCAGTACTTACGAATAGCATCCATGCCTTCCATGAAGTCATGGCTGGGAGGAGTTTCTGCATAGGCTGTTTCTAAGAGGTTAGAGTGCCTCACTAATGGTTTATACTGAGCAGGAACTCCACTATATTTCTCTGGGGGAGGTTTTCCATCCTCATACAGTTGATGAGGCAGCCTTCCTTCTGGGGAAGTGGGCAGCAGAGCCCAGTGGTATGGTGAGGGGCAGAGCTGTAGGTGTGGCAGGAGAGGGACAGTGGCATGACTATGGGCATGAGTAGGAGGAAAAGGAAAGGATGCCTAGGAGCAGTGGTTAGGCTTCAAAGAGGCTGGAAGCATATACACATCTAGGGACATATTCTACTTAATTTTCAGTTGCTGGCCTTTTGTTTAGTTGACTGGAAGCAACAGAATGCAGAATGTGTAGCCCAGAAGCCTGCTCTGGGTGAGGAGGCCTGGCCTAGTCCTGGTGTATGACAGAAGCAGAAGCATGGTGCAGTTCAATGGGCACAGGGGCAGGGTAGGGCAGCCACAGGCCAACCCTGGCTCTATGGAGACTTGCTTTCAGCCCTTGTCCTACATGTGGAGCCGAGGGCCATTGCAGAAGTCCAGCCAGCTGTGCAGCTGCTAAGATTCCCCCCCATGTTTTTCATGCTGAGTGTGCCGATTCTCTCTGTCCTGGGAGTTTGATCTTGAAGAGCTAAGGAAGGGTAGGGAGGAACTGGGAATGAGTTTGTGATCTGTGAAAAGCAACCCTGGCTGTGAGGTGGCACCAGATCCCTTAGATTGTCAGGTTCTGGGTGAGGAGTGTGAGGATCTGGGATCTGGCCACATGGAAAAGGCAGCAGGACTGAAGACTGTCACCACACTTGGGTGAGTGGTGACCCCAATTGGTTGAGACACAGATGTTTCTCAGTGGAGGTCATGGTCATAAGCTGTCTTTCTGCCTGGTTTGTTGAAGTGCTGGATGTGTCCAGCCCTATGTGATGTCCCAGTGGAATCAGCCTCACCTCATCCCTGTGCCACCTGCCGTGCTGTCCTTTCACAACTCACCAGCCCATCTTGGACTCCTTAAGCCTTGAGGTGAGCTATGTGTAAAGTAGAGTGATTTGTCAAGTGATGGGTACTTGGTCATGATCATCATAGTATTCAACTGGGTATGCACTTGTATAGCTGCTTATATAGGGCTGCAGGAAGGAGGGAGGAGTTCAGTGTGTGGAGCAGACCCTGCTAGAGGAGACTCTTTTCAGGCCTGGAGAGCTGCACTGGGTGCTGCACCAACTAGCAGTTGTGAGATCTACACTATGCCAAACAGTGCTGCCCAGCTCCCAAGATGATCTGCAGCCTCTGGATTGCTGCATTGGGATGCCTGAGTAAATAAATCCTAAAGTAGATGACCTTTGGCCTGGACTGCTAACCATTGTTCTTTCAACATGATAAGCTGTTTTGCCTTCCTGTAATGTTTAAGTTTAGATATAAGTTAGACTTATTCTGCAACTCTGCAGAATGTTCAACTATATGATGGATTTGCTTTTTCCTGAGATCTGCTTTCAAGAAAATAGTATAGGAAAATATAAATTATTGTTCAGGCATAGGGAAGCTGTATTTTAGACTTCTTTGTTTGTTTAGGAAATGTTCTAATGTATACTAACTTCCTGTTCCTAATTTTCTGCACATATGCATTCTTATAGACAGTCCATAATTGTTGGTGATGTCATTGCTGCCTTTCAAAATCTGTGAAAGTACAGAGCATTCAATAAATGAGGTACCAGCTCAGTATTGACTGAGAGGTTCTCCCGAACCCATTGTTCTGTCTTCTTTCTTTTCTTAATCCATGCCCCTTGACTTCACAGCCCTGTTGTTTTATACAGCAGGTTGGGACAGGTCAGGTTGTTGTCTGTGTATCTGTCTGTCTGTCTGTGATGGTGGTCCTTGTAGTTAGGCTGGCTTTGAACTCACTATATACCCTCAAACTCCTGTTAGTCCTCCCACCTCAGCGTCCTGTGTGCTGAAAGTACAGATCTAGGCCACTATTCCTACAGAAAGCAACCTCATATTCTATCTTGTCTCTTGCCTTTCTGTATTACAGTTTTTGTTGATTATACATTTTGGTGTGTTTTGTATTTCAGTAGTTAAGTCAGAAACCTGTCTGTCTTTTTTTGTATCTGTGTGTAGTACCAGAGCTTAAATTTAAGAACTTGCACTTGCCAGACAGCGCAGTACTATACTACTGAGCTATATCCCTGGCTCCAGAAGCCTGTCTGCTGCTTGACAACCTTGCCGGGCTCTCAAGACCTCACAGATGCTGCCTGTGACTTCTGCTGCCCCTGGTGCAGCAATGGTTCTTCCTTGCCAGTGATCTTAATGCCTGGGAGGCTTGCTAAGGTTTGGGCTTACAGTATCTTGCTCAGGTTCAAAAGCTAACTCTAGCTGTAGCTCTCTGCCATCCCTTCCTCATGGTTACCCTAGATGACGTGGTCCCTCTGCAGGCAGCTCTATTGTGGGTGTGTGCACCTGGCAGCTGAAGTTGCACACAGCTGTGTGGGGTGTACACATGGGCCATGAGTCACACTGTGTCTGTGTGGAAGTCAGCAGCAGTCTAACACTATATGAGTTCTGGGCTGTGGGTGCCCAGCCTTGGGAGTCCTCTGCTCCTCAGCAGCTAATTGTCAACATCTTCCTCAACACTGAGGATAGCAATATGAAGGATGTGGCAGGAGGATGGTCACAGCTCTTGTCTCTCTTCTCCTTCCTGGGCTGTCCTTCCTGATAGCCACCAGCACAGGATGTTTCTTGCAGAACTTGTGTTCCCTGTCTGGTATCTGGGTTGTCATCTGTAGTCTGCAGAACTGAAGGGGACCTGTATCTTACTTTAGTCTAAAAGGAATGGTTTGGGAGCAAGTAGCGTGACAGTGCTGTTATGACTAGAGCCTTGGTCAACCTTAATTTGATCCCTGGGAGGAATAGGTGGTACTCAGTACAGAATTTACAGCATCACAGAGAGGAAAATGCAGGACTTTATTTCTGCTTTTCACACATGCTATACAACATGGGCCGTTTGCATTAAATTTAAATAACACCACTTACATAAGGTTCGTTTTTATAGGCCAGGGGTTACCTCAAGTGGTGCCACCTTTTCATTGCAAGCACAAGAGCTTGAGTTCAACCCCTGTTACCACACACATAGAAAAAAGAGTCATTTTTACTCATTTTTGTTCTGAAGTGACAAATTCCACTTGACAATGTGAAAGGACAAAATTATATTTTTAAACTTTGCAAATGACACTCCAAAACTGGGCTGGTATAACAATTTCTTGGGTCAAAATAACGTTGTCATAAACTTGCTGAGAAACTGAGTGGACAACAACCCTTAAATTGTGACCATTGAATAAACTGGGGCAGTCTTGGTCCTTGTTTCCTTGTTGTCAGCAGTGCTGAGGTGGTTGGAATGGAGGAGAGGTGAGGAGGACAGAGGCTCCCTTTCTGTTGTGCCTGGCCCTTCACCCCATGGAGATACTGAGGATTGCATCCTGTTGGCATGCTGTAGTCAGAGTTGCAAGGTGGTCACAGATAGTGGAAGCAAACACTGAGATGGTGTTCCATGTAGTTCAGGGTGTGAACGGGTTGGGAGAAGTAGCTTTTGTCAATCTAGGAAACCTTGCTTACTACTGGTGCTGCTAATACTAGGCCTCTGTGCTCCATGTCATAGACAGAAGTCTATGTCTTCTGTGTTCCAGGGTGCTGACCCAGAAATGTGAGCCAGCAGATTTGTTGCTCAAGTCTCCCAAGCATAGTCAGCTGTCTATGGAACCTGTGACACACCTAGGTGGCCAGAGGCCAGGGACATGGGACATGGCCTGCTCAGCCAATCCTCCATCTGTGTAGGTGCCCAGCTGCTGGTTGTGAATGGCAGGTCATCCTGGACTAGCTCATGGACCTTTGGTCTCCTTTTGGAGATGCCCCAAAATAGCAGCTGCTAGCAATTAGTTCATGGCTATGTCTCAGATTCAGGTTGGGAGGGAAAGCTTGTTCATGAGAGAGTGATGGTGCTTGTGAGGAACAGTCTTATTTTGAAGAGACCAACTTCCACCATCTTGCTTAAAATAGTATTACCCTACATGATCTAAAGTCTTCACTCAGGATCCTGTTTCTTCTGTGGTTCTTTGGACAGGCTGCATCTTCATCAGTGGTCTGAGGGTGAGGTAACCTTGTGAAGCGATCAGTAGGAGGTGTCACTTGTTTCCCCAGCGCTGTTCTCATCCAGATCCTAGGCTTCTCTTTGGCCTGGTCTGGAGTTCAAGGCCTTGGGTAGCACTCATGCAGGAAGGCCTGGCTCCTTCTGCTCCACACCCCGTCCTGAGGCTGAGGAGAGGAGCTTGGCCTGGGGACAAGATCTCCATCCTATTCCCTCCCTACCTATGCCAGTCTTGACCATTTGTCCTGGCCAACAAAGGTGCCAGGCTTTTCAGGGGGAGCTTCTTTCCTACTTTGAAGACTGGTCCTCTTCCTTCCTGATTTCTGAGTGTTTTGGTATTTGTTATATTTCCTTTTGGAGCACTGAAAATAAACTAATGGAAGGAAAATATAAAAAACAAGCCATAGTAGAATATTTAATATTACAAGCTTCTGGTAGAAAAGATAGAAGTTTGTATTTGAGCACAGTGGGTCATTGTGTGGTCCATTTAATTCACCAAATGCAAGGTAAGAGTGTTTCAGATGTAACTTTTCACAGGGGTGGGCCCCATTGCCATACGTCCTCTGTGCCCACAGCTGTGCTTCCCCTGGTATGATGAGCAGTTACACCTGGTGGTGTGACCCTTTCGGTGCCTTGCCTTGGTTTCCATTGGACTCCCTGGGAGAGGAGCACCATCTCCATTTCCTTTGGCCTGGGGATGGGACCTCCTCCTATTCCCTCCCCACCTATGCCAGTCCTGCCCATTTGTCCTGGCCAACAAAGGTGCCAAGTTTTCAGAGGGCTGAACTACAAAGCGAGACCCTGTCTCAAAAAAAAAAAAAGTTTTCAGAGGGAGCTTCTATCCTACTTTGAAGACTAGTCCTCTTCCTCCTTTCTTTTGGAATGGCTACTCTGATTGGTCAGGAGGCAGTTTGACTATTTGTGTCTTGGAACCTCTGGAAATCTGTATGTATAGCCCTGGTATGCCATCAGAAAAGGCTGGAGAGAGCAGCTTGAGCTCTTGAAACCTCTCCTTTCACTCCTTGCCTCAAAGCCCACAGCAGTATAGGGACAGGGGCTGAGAATGGCTGCTGTATTTGTGTGGTGTGATTGTCATGCACACACTGGCATATCTGTGTGTGTTTTTCTATAAGAGTCCTATGGAGTTGCTCTGCTTCTTCCTCTAGTGGTCATTTGCACAGTATGAAGTTTTCTTTGCTCTTCCAGGTGTAGTACTTTCCTTCCTTGGGGAAGTGCTGGGGCTGGGCCTCTGTGGCGGTTTGTGTCGTCACTTCTGTCCAGCTTTCCCATGGAGAATGAGGGATGTAATGTCACACTGAGGACCCTGAATGGGTGGGCAGGCATGCCAGGTGCTTCCTGGTCTCTATGTCAGAGAGCTCCAAAGTCACAGAATAACAGGGAACCTCCCCAATTGCACATCCTGAGTTCTGGGTCTGTGCCTCACTGCCTCACCACCATGATGGTCACTAGCCATTTATGTGTGTGTTTCTCTGCCACAGCTTGACTCTCCCAGGCTGTAGGGTTCAGTGGTCAGAGAGGTAGATCAAATATGTAATAGAAGAGAGGACTTCAGTGTTCTTATGTAAGGGAGCTGAAACTTCGTGTCAGTTAATATCCTGTTTTCCCCTGAAGTTGGCTGTTTAACCTAGGGCCTTTACACTGTGGCTTTTCAATGTGTTTGTCTGAAGATGGGTCTCATTAAGTCCCTGAATTGACCAGACTGGCTCAAACTTGTATTTTCCTGACTTCCAGCATTGAAAGTCCTCATGTTACAAGATACACAACCCCAGGTCAGTTTAAGGTTAATGCTCTCAATACTTTAAAAAGCTGCAGGTAACCAATATCTGGTTGATGGGTCAGCCTACTTGGAGCTCTGATTAGATTGGGCTTCCTCCTGTGTCACAAGAGCCACAGCCAAGCAGAATAGGATGTGTGTGTCTGTCTCTGTGAATGATTATGTGAATTTTTTTTTTTTTTTTTTGGAGACAGGGTCTCGCTTTGTAGTTCAGGTTGGCCCTGAGCTCACTATGGTGCCCAGGCAAGCTGCCACGAACTCAGCAATCCTCCTGTCTCTGCCTCCTGAGTGCTGGGATGACAGGTGTGAGCCACCACGCCTGGCACTGTGGTATGTGGTATTGATGGCTGGTGGGCATGAGTCTCCAGGCTCAGCGTTCTATGTGGTTACCGGGGATCGAACTCAGGTCCTTGCATTTGCGAGGCAGGCACCAGAACCACTGAGCTAACCCTCCGGCCCCGATTATGTGAATTTTTGACATTGACATCAGTTGTGCTTCAGCGCCTTTCCATCTTCTTGACGTAATGACCTCTGTATTGAGGTTCTTCTCCAGCTTCTCAGTCTTTTCTTTATTCACAAATGAACACTTACCTCAGAACTTGTTTTTACCTCCTTAATTCAGAAGTTGTTGACAGAAGACAGCTGGCAATATGTTTTTGTTTTGTTTTGTCTTGTTTTTTGATAATAGGTCTTTGAACTACATCCCTAGACCTAATTATCTATCATCTCTCTATCTATCTATCTATCTATCTATCTATCTATCTATCTATCTATCTATCTATCTATCTATCATCTATCTATCATCTATCTCATCTATCTATACCTATCATTTATCTATCATCTATCTATCATCATCATCTATCATCTGTCTATTTATTATTTTGGGAGAGAATCTTACTAAATAGCTAATTCACCCATGTGGAATCCTGCCTCAATCTCTCAGAGCACTGCGATTGTAATAACATGGAGCACTAATAGTTGGATGGCTGGTGGGTTGGGACTCTTCTGATACACACCTGGCACATATTTGGATAAGAGTTGGAAGAGACACAGTTGGCCTTTTACACTCCAGGATGATGTATAGATATCAAACATAGAATTACCCCCTGAAATACATGCTTTGGGGGCCCATTTGAGACTCAGTGACATGTCCAGACCAGCATCCTTTAGGAAGTAGGATAGGTAAGACTTAGGAAGAAAATGAGTGAGAGACAAGAAGAGGGGAGATCCTGGCAGGGTGTGCTGAGTCCTGGGTAAGACATGGGGAACAGGACAGGGGCAGCACAGAAGTTTTCTTCCCATTCTGGGAGTCCTTGTGTCCCAGGAAGAGAAAGCCCATAATTTGATATGCATTTTGGTGTCTCTGGAACTTGCTCTTGGGAGGCAAGTACTGGAACCACTAAGCTAAATCCCTGGCCCTATTGCTTTTATTTTTAAAACATCAGATTTTTTTTTCCAGTTTTTCTAGGACAGACTACAATGTGGTTTGATTATTAAAATTGTTTTTGGGTGAGGTTATTTGGTGATTGCAAATGATGTGTCATCTAGAGCCAGTATTTGGAAAGAGCTAGAGTTTCACAATGCATGTTGGAGCATAGACATACAGGTACACTCCAATAACTTCCCACACTGTGCCCTCAGCTCCACATGGGTAGGGTGAAGGCCAGAGGATGCCCTACCCTCCTCTGGGGTCCTCTTCCTCCCTGGCAGACCTATTCTTTTGTCTGCATTTTCCAGATGGTGGTGGAGTGAGCTGCATTTACTCTGAGTCTTTATTGGCCTGGGATGCCTTTGGCCTCTGTGGAACCTGACCCAGAAGACCTCTGCTGGTGGATTTGAGCTGAGGCATGCTTCCTGGGGAGTATCTGCCACACACTCCCACTGCCTTTGTCCCCAGGGTATGCTCTGCTGCAGGTGCTAACCAGGGGTCAGTTTCAGGGATTCTTTGTGCTATACCTAATGTGAGATTCTCACTAATTTTGTTTTTTAATTTTCCTTTTAGCCATTTGGCACAAATGATTTTTATTGGGGCAGAATTTTAACAAGACCCTCAGTTTCTTAGTGATTGAATAAAATGACAGCAGGTAAGACTTTTTTATTAAATTTGGGGCATGAGGACTGAAGCCTTTAGTGGTTGTTTTCAAGGCATGGTTAGTATCGCTGAGGTTGCAAATGTCTGTTGTGCCTGCTTGGCTGTTTCTTGTTGCTATGTTCTAGGGCCACAATCCTCCATGACAGAGGGATTTGCAGTGGGCTTGTGGGACTGGTTGCCCGTGTCCTTTGGTCATTGGCAGTGAGCATGGAGGATGCCTTGGGAGGACTGTAGGTGCAGGCCATGGCCTGGCACAACCTTAGTGCCCATCTTCTTGGGTGGACACCATTCTGTGGGATTTGGGTATCTCTGTACCACTGTACAGTGCTTTAAAAGTATAGGGCAGGGGCCGGAAGGTTAGCTCAGTGGTTCTGGCACCTGCCTCGCAAGTGCAAGAACCTGAGTTCGATCCCCGGTAAACACATATAATGCTGGGCATGGAGACTCACGCCCACCAACAATCAACACCGCATACCACAGTGCCGGGCGTGGTGGCTCACGCCTGTTATCCCAGCACTCGGGAGGCAGAGACAGGAGGATTGTTGAGTTCACAGTGGCTTGCCTGGGCACCATAGTGAGCTCAGGGCCAGCCTGAACTACAAAGCGAGACCCTGTCTTCAGAAAAACAAAACAAAACAAAACAAAACAAAACAAAACAAAACAAAAAGTGCAGAGCATCTTTGAGCTGTGACAGTGGGTGGCCAAGGTATTCTCAGCAGGGATGCACCAGCATCAGTTTGAGGGCAGGATGGAGTGGAAGGCACACCTGAGTATCCTGTGGGCTTGAAGACCTTGTGTTCCTGTGTTGAATGTGCCAAGAGCTGCTGTGAATCTGGGCTTTCCTGTGTTGCCTTCAGATTTCAGAAGTCAACAGTTAATTCTGAGTTGTGTAGATACCTTCCAGAGCAGTGAAGACAGTTGTGCTAGAGGGGACCAGACATCTAGGAATGTCAGGCTATGGGAGCCACCATGCAGCTGGAGGACTGGTGAGCCATACTCTCCAGCATGGTTTCCTTAGAAAATGATTCCTTCTCTGAGTCAAATTATAGTCACCAGTGGGCCATAGACCCTTGATTGGTGGTTAACAAGCCTAAGGCATATAATCGAGCCTGAGGCCTGACATGAGCAGAGCAGTGTGGCTTCTGTGGAGGAAACACTCATGGTTTCTGCCTGGAAGGCAGGTGAGAACATGAAGGCTTTAATTCCCATGTTTGGTGCATGTGCATGATCTTGGAGTGCAGGTGTGTGTGGTGCTATTCTCTGCTATTCTCTGAAAGAGAGGCTTGTTTTCCAGGTAAAGATAAGCATTAATTGCAGTCATGAAATCTAAAAAATTTCACAAACTGGTGAAAAGTGACACTGAAGAAGAACTGATAAGTAGTTTTCTCCAAATTGGTTTTGTGTTGGTGATCAGGGAATAGATGCCAGGCATTTGAGGAGCAGACAGAATATGCTCGTTATTCCTGCTTGATATCTTGCCCCATGTGGCCCACATGCTGGACCAGCTGGTGAATGTGCATGTGGATTGTCTGGGGAGTGTGTGTCAGCATCTCAGGGCTCTCTGTGTGCTTCATCTATGCAGACATCAGCCTTGGAAGTGACTTTGTGTGTGCCCAGCCCTCCTCACACTGCATCAAGTCCTTCCATTTCCTAGGATTCCAATCTATACATAGTTGAATTTCAAAATTGTTCTAGGGCCAGTATTGGAGTTTGGTAAGTTGGAAAGGTTTTATTTTCTGAACTCAAGTATGTTTGGGGACTGAAAGTGGTGATATATGTGGGACAAGGTGTATCTGCCCATGTTCAACAGGAATGTAAGGCTTTGCCTCATTTCTCTTGGAGGCCTCTTAAAATAGGGTCCTCACCAGCACTACTGTATGATGTCAAGTGAGCATTTTCCAAGTGCTTGTTTATTTGGGGTACACTGAGGTATAACCCCTCATCCAGAGATGGTCCTCCTCAGCACACTTCTTGGCACTCTGGTTCCTTAACTGCTGGACACAAATGTACAGAAACTGGATGAGAAATCTATATGTGGAAATCCTTAGCTGTACAAAGAAAGAAATGGCTAGAACTGAGGAATCAGAAAGTAGCCATTTTTGGTCCCTAAATAATAATGTAATAAGATGAGTTGCCTTTTGATGAGCTAGAAATATTGGAAACTACCTAAGACCAGAAGCTCTTGCTGTTGCTATAGGAGGCCCTTTCTGGATGGCTGGTGAGATGGTCTTCCCTCAGTTGCTGCAAGTTGACCTCACCCTCTGGGCATGCCTGCCTTGGGCATAGGACCTGGCAGTAGCTGTGTCTTTCCCCTTAGATTTTTCTGAGCATGTTTATCAGTAATACTTCAAGGAGGTTTTCTTGCCAAGTATGACTCAGGGCTAGATGCATACTGGATGCATGGTAGGTGTGGGCTGAAGCCTGTGATCTGCTTTCTCCTGTGACTGAGCTGCTTTGAGGAAACCAAAGCTAACTTGACATTTGTGGTTTTCAATTTAAGTGTGTGATCATTGAGCACTGCAGTTGGAGATTTTGTGCACAAAACAATGTGTGTTCAGTTGCTGGCCCTGCAGCTCCTCTCTAGGAGGAATATAACTGTAGAGTTGAGCTGGTGAATCTTGAACCATTTCATGTGCACAGCCCCAGCTCTGCTGCAGGGCTCCCACCTTGGATGTTTTTGGAGAACCTGACTGGGAACTGATGGTTTCTGTGCTGCTCCTCTTATCCAGAAAAGGAGAGGAAGGAGTGAAGGATCAGGGACCCTTCTGTCACAGTCCTTCTCCTTGTTGCTAGGACAGCACAACACCCACAAGGTTGCACTTCACCTTGCACTGTGATCACCCAGACACACCAGAGTGTGCTTGCCAGTTCCTTGGGTAGAGCCACTGCTTGACTGGCACAGTTGTTGATGGCTCCAGGAGGGGCCCAGGTGCCTGTGTGGGCTTTTGGAACAGGAAACACCACCTTCTGTTCCCTGCTTTGGTAGCAGTGGTTGATGTGTGACAGCTGCACGTGCACTAGTGGGATGGGCTTTGTGGACGTTGCCAAGGGTGCTGCATCTGGTGAAGATGGCAGATAAAGCTCTGGCCCTCCAATGGGTTTACCCTTCACCTCCTGGACAGATGTGGTTCACCTGTCCCTCTGTTGGCTCAGCCCATTGTGTTACAGGTGGTCCTGGCATGCTATGGAGGATCTAGCAGAGGCCAAGTCATGATTTTAGGAGAGCTTTAAAAAGGGAAGGAATTGGGCATTCAGTATACCTTTATAATCCCAGCATCCTGGGAGGCTGATGCAGAAGGATTGCAGTTTGAGCATAGCTTGGGCAACTTGATGGCACAGTCAAACTGTTTAAAGGGCCTGAGGATACAGTTCATTGCAAAGACCTGGATTCAACACCCAGTACCAAGAAAAGAAAAAAGGAATGAAAAGAACTTCACAATGATAGAGTGGTGTTGGGAGCACTCAATGACAGTAAGCAGAGTGTTTCTCAGTTCACAGCCCTATCCTTGGCCAAGTGTATAACTGGAGCAACCTGACTTCTGTGTCATATTCCCTTGGCATGTGTTCTCTAGGCTTAGAGTTGGACTGTAAAGGAAGCATTCAAGAAATAAACATGGCCTTCACAGTAATGACTGCTAACTCATGTGATCTGTTGGACCAGAAATTTCTGCACAGATCTGAATGGTTGTTTTTCCCCATGGTTGTCCTCCAAGCTGCCATCATAATACTGTGTCCTGAAGTCAGAAGTTGTTCTCCAGCTTGCTGTCCCACATTCCTAGCTATGGGAATGGCTCATCTCCTATTGTTGGAACCATGACCTACTGAGACAGTCTCTGAGGACACATCATGATTTTAAAGTCCTTTCAAGAGCTTTATTTACCCATCTGTGGGCCTTTCCTGGATGTTGAGGAAGTGGCCTACCCAGAATAACACAGTATTTAAAATTCACTACTCCCATCACCAAGAGGTTTCAATGCAGAAGTAATTAGATTATTCTGTTGTTAAAATGCAAGAACAAGTAATTACAGAAGTCAATAGCAATAATTAGGTCACTGATTACTATAGAATAGTGCATTCTCAAACCATGCAGTCTGCAGCTGTGTGCATCAGTTAGGTGGACAGTTCTGAAGAGACCAGTAATTGCTTCACAGGGAAGTTACAAGGTACAAAGTATAGTTTTTAACAAAGTGACTCTTTATGTCAAGTCTCACATTCCCTGATGGATCTCATAAGTTTCTTCAAGTCTTTGATTTGTTTTGGTCCTCCCTACAGGAAGGGGATTATATCTTTACCACTGTTAATTATTCCAAATTTACTCTTTTTTGATATACTTGATCAAAGAGTTTAAAATTAAAGGTCCAATCATGAGTAATAATAAGAGTATATATATTGGCCCTGAGATGATATTAGCGTTGTTGCCCACAGTGAACCATCAAACCTAGATGTACCATCTTTGACTCTTTTTTGATTTTAATATTTTTCTTATAAATTTTTTTACCATGGCTAAAGTGTCTCAAATTATTTTAGACTGATTTGCATAAGAAAAACAGATTTCTTGCAAAGGAATTGCAGTTATCCCCTGCATACTATCAGACCATAGTGCCTTGAAACTGGAGCTGAATAGCAAAAGAAATTCCAAGATCTTCACAAACACATTGATATTGAACTACATTCTGTTGACCAACCAGTGGGCCACAGAAGAAATTTAAAAGTTTCTACAATTAAGTAATAAGCCTAAAATAACATACAGGAATTTATGGGACACAATGAAAACAGTTCTATGAAGGAAATTCATAGCAGTGAATACCTACACCTGGAAAATAGAGGAAACAAAAAAAACCCCAATATAATGCTGAACATCAAACTATTAGAAAAAGATGAGCAAGACAAATCCAAACCTAATTCAGTGAGGAAATTATAAGGATCAGAGCAGAAATTAAAGCAATCAAGACAAAAAAAATTGTACAAAGAATCCATGAATTGAAGAGTTGGTTCTTGGAAAGGATAAATAAAATTCACAGACCCTTAGCCAACGTTAACAAGCAAAGGAAGGAAAAGGCTCAAATCTATGCTATTAGGAATGAAACTGGGGAAGTCACCACAGATCCAGTGGAAGTTCAAAGGTTAATAAACACATATTTTGAAAGTTTATACTCCAAAAAGATGAAAAATATAGAAAAAATGGATAAATATCTAGACACATATGAAATTTCAAAGCTAATGAAGAGGATAAAAAATCATTATACAATCTGGTATAAATCTGTGAAATTGAAAATGTAATTAAAAACCTACCAACAAAGAAAAACTCTGGTCCTGATGGCTTCACTGATGAATTCTACAAAACCTTTAAAGAAGAGTAAATGCCACAATTTTTCAAACTCTAATGAAATTGAAAGGGAAGCAGTACTCACAAATTCAATCTTTGAAGCAACCATTACCTTGATTCCAAAAGCAGAGAAAAACCCAATCCAAAAAGAAAACTACAGGCCTAACTCTCTAATGAGCATTAATGCAAAATCCTCAATAAAATATTGGCAAACAGAATATAGAGACTTATCAAGAAAATTATATACCCTGATCAAGTTGGATTTATCCCAGCATTCAAGGCTGGTTTAACATACATAACTCAATATGTGTAATACACTATATTTAACAGACTCAAGGACAAAAACCATATGGACATCTCAATAGAAGCAGAAAAGGCATTTGACAAAATCCAATACCCATTCATGATCAAAACCCTACAGAGAATTGGAATAGATGGACTTTTTCTCAATCTGATACAAGCTATTTACAAGAAACCAACAGCCAGTATCATACTTAATGGGCAAAAACTGGAAACTTTTTTTTTATACTAAGATCAGGAATGAGACAAGGATGTCTGCTGTTACCACTCTTGTTCAATATAGTGCTGGAAACATTAGCCACAGCAATTAGGCAAGACAAAGTAATAGAACAAAGATATGTAAGGCAGAAGTAAAACTGTCATTATTCTCTGATGATATGATTTTCCATATAAAGAATCCTAATAACACAACCAAAAGACTTTTAGAGTTAATTGCCAAATTTAGTAGTGTAGCTGGATACAAGGTCAATACTCAGAAATCATCAGCCTTTGTATACACAAACAACAGACTTACTGAAAGAGAAATTGGGAGTCAATGCCTTTCACAGTAACACCCAGAACAATGAAATATCTAGGAATCAGTCTAACAAAGGAGGTGAAAGACCTCTACTTTGAAAAATATAGGATTCTGAAAAAGGAGATAGAAAAGGATATCAGAAAATAGACATCCCTTGTTCCTGGGTAGAGAGAACGAACATCATCAAAATGGCTATACTCCCCCAACTACTATACAGATTTAGTGCAATTCCAATTGAAATCCCAACACCATACTTCACAGAGGTTGAGCAAATAATCCAAAAATTCATCTGGAATCATAAAAGACCTAGAATAGCATTTCAGATGTGGTGAGGACCAGGCTACCTGTATTCCTCGTGGAGCCCTGTCTGGCCCAGGGACTTTTCTTCCTCTCCTAACATGGGGTTCTCTGGGATGTGAAGTTGCCTTTGCTTTAGTTTCTGCAACCTTTTTGCAGATGACAGCCCTGGTAAGAGACTACTCTTGCACACTCAAGCACCTTAGGCCTTTTCTCTCCACTCCCCTGTGGCATGGGATTGACATACAAAAATACAGTGCTTTTGAATGGTGGAATGTCCTCTACCTGTAGAGGTCCTTGCTGCTTCTTCCTTCCTTGTTCTCAATATTTCATTTGTTTTGAAGAAACATGTTTTTCACCAATAAGTTAAATATTTTGGGGCTCTAAATAGCCCCTGATTTTATTTTAATCCCAATGTTGAGATTCTCATTGCCTGTAGAGGTTTAGCATAGGATTTAACCTGGTTGACCTGGAGTTAGTCAGGTTCCAGAGTCTTCAGCATGTGTTTTTACTTAATCTGGGCATTATTAGGACCTCTCCACTGCCTCAGATCCAAGGCTAGGAGAGAGCCCTGATCCCACCAGGCCCACTCTGCTTTGGATCTTCCCCACCTGTTTTCTGTGTTATTCAGTTTAGGTAATTTTTTAGTTCCCCATTTTGTTTTTAAGAGTAGAAAAGATATACTAAGAAATACTTCCTGAGAGACAGAAGAGGCTATTTATATAGCAAAGTCACATGCAAATATATCATGGGTCAAAGTATAATCAACCTGCAGATTTATAAATGTAGCTGGCTGGCTAATGCTGTTTCTAATATTAGAGGGAACAAATTCATTTTTTTTTCCTGTTCATATGATACTGGGTATTAGTTTCTTTCTATATAGCTTTTTGTCATATTAAGGTATGGTCCTTCTATACCTGTTTTCTTTGGAGTTTTTAACTTTAAGAGGTATTGAATTTTGTTAAAAGCTTTTCCTGCATCTGTTGGTAGGATCATATGGTTTTTGATCTTGCTTTTTTTTTAAAGACAAGGTCTTACTTTGTAGTTAGTTCAGGCTGTCTCTGAGCTCACTATGTAGCCCAGGCAAGCCTTGAACTCAGCAAGCCTTGAACTCCTCCTGCCTCTGCCTCCTGAATGCTGGGATTACAAGTGTGGGCCACCACATTGGGCATTGTGGTATGTGGTACTGATAGCTGGTGTGTGTGAGTCACCACACCCAGTATTGTTGTATGTGGTTACCAGATATTGAACCAGGAGCCTTGTGCTTGATAGGCAGGCACTGGAACCACTGAGCTAAATCTCCAGCCCTTGCTTCTATTTTTATCATCTGTTATGTTTGTTGACATATGTATGTTGAGCCATCTTTGTATTTCTGGGATGAAACATACTTGATCATGCTGCATGATCTCTTTGATAATGCACTGCATTCTATTTGGTAATGTGTTAAGGATTTTTTTTTTGAGACAGGGTCTCGCTTTGTAGTTCAGGCTGGCTCTGAGCTCACTATGTAGCCTAGACAAGCTTCGAACTCAGCAATCCTTCTGCCTCTGCCTCCCGAGTGCTGGGATTACAGGCATGAGACACCATGCCTGGCTGGGTTTTTGCATCTATGTCCATTAAGGAGATTGGCCTGTCGTTTTCTTTTTAGTTGGGGCTTTAGATTTGGAAGCACTTTATTTTTGTAATACCTGGATCATGCTGTCCTGAGGAAGACCCACACATGTAGGTAATGAACAAGGACACTTTTATTAACACAGCATGCGGTGGGGCCACCAATATTGGGTGGGAGACCATGAAGAATGAGTACTGGCCCCTCTTAAAGGTATTTCAGGTTACACACAGAAGGAGGACCTAAACTCCCTAGTAACTGGCTAACAGTTTGATCTATTGTGCTTATCAGGTGGTCATTGACAGGGGGAACAGGAAATAGAGTCATCTTTGGGAGGGCTAACAAAGGAAATCCTTGGTGGGAACAGCCCTATTGATTAGCTCACCACTAAGTTAGATAAGTTATGTGAGCTACATTCCCTTAAGCTTACCAGGAAATTGCTGTATTTGATGACCAGTAAAACCAGTCCAGCAACCTTATCAATTTGCCTGGGGGTTTTCAGGAGACCTCATACAATTATTAAGTTGTCTTTACAGATTATATAATATGTCTACAGGACTTCTTTACAAAGTACAATGTTTATTCACAGCTAAAACATCAAATGGGGTGACATAAAATGAAGATTCTTTGGTCCCAATAATTCCTTTCAGTTTCTTAAAAGAGTATGAAGAAAATTGATGATATAGCATCCTAAGGAGTTCTGTGTTAGTTAATCTATTAGGTCCTGGGTAGCTTTTCATTGGTAGATTCCTTCTTACTGTGTTGATTTATGACCAAATCTTAAATGTGCTTTTTCTTAAATTAGAAATGAACTCATCCTTAATTTAGTTAACTTTAAGGTTCTGGTTAGTTTTGTTTCCTCTTTTGTGGTGGTGTCCATGGGATTCAAGACCTCTCACCTTGCATAGGCAAGCACAGGCTGCTGCATCCTCAGCCCAGTGTTTTTCTTTCTCTTTTTTGAGAGGATCTTGCTGTGTAAACCTGAGCCCTGGTTGGCTCAGATTTGCATTTGTTATGTTTATACCCTCAACCTTGTTTTTTCATTGCTGGACTAAATCCAAGGAATCCTTGTGTTTCAGTAAAATAGATAAAAGGAGTTATTCAAGTGAGTTTTGAGGAGACAGAGGGACCAGTTTGGGCCAGGATCTTCCATAGCAAAGAAGAGAGGGAAGGGGAAGCACCAAGCATGCAGGGCCACACTGGCTGCAGCCATCTCTTATGGGAAGGAGCTGAGTCTAGCCTGGGGAAGCCTCTTTCTCCCACTTGAGCTGCAGGGAAGACAGAAGGAAGTGCTGGTTGTGTGCTCAACAGGAGAAGGCCTGGAGAACTTGCTGAGCTCTAAAAGAAAAAAAGAACAACCTAGCTTTTGAAGATCAATGTTGAACCAGTTGTTACATAGTAATCCTATAATGCCTAGATCATGCTATCCTGAGGAAGGTGAACACACACACATGTAATGAACAAGGGCACTTTTATTAGCACAACATGCAGTGGGTCTACCAATACCCTGAAGAATGGCTACTGGCCCCTTTCAAGGACATTTCAGGTTACCCATGGGAGGGGAACCTAAACCTTCTAGTAATTGGCTAAGAGTTTGATCTGTCATACTTATCAGGTGGTCATTGGTAGAGGGGGAATAGGAAATACAGTCATCTTGTGGGAGGGCTAACAAAGGAAATCCTTGGTGGGAACAGCCCTATTGATTAGCTCACTGGTAAATTATGTGAGCTATGCCCCCTTAAGCGTATCAGAAAATTATGTACTTTGTGACCAGCAAAACCAGTCCAGCAACTTTATTTGCCTGGGTGTTTTTAGGAAACCTCACTCAATTAGCACAATTAGCAAGTAGTCACAAGTTATTTTTACAGAATATATATCACATCTACACAGAACTTCTTTATAAAGTACAATGTTTGTTTACAGCTAAAACATCAGATAGGGGTGACTTATAAAATGAAGATTCTTTGGTCCCAACAATCCTCTTATATGACAAAAGAGAACTGCAAAAATTAGCTGTGCACACTGGCACACACTTGTAATCACAAAACTCTGGAGGCTGAGATGAGGATTGCAATGTTTGAGCCAAGCATGGGCTGTGTAGTAAATTCAAGACTAGCAAAACTTCCATATTTTGTGCTGGCAAGGTTTCTTCTTTTTGTCTTTTTCAAGGGAATTTGTCACTGATTTTGAAGATAGCTGGCTCCTTATCCACTTTGTGCTGGTGATTCCTGCATCAGCCCCCTTCTGTTTTGGTGTTGCATTACTTGGTTGTTGGAATTTCTTCCCCACTGCAGTTGTCTTGCTCATGGAAATTTTTCCATTGTGTCCCTGATCCTGCAGAGATAGTGTTGCAGCAGTTGTGTCCTCTGGCCTTCCTTGCCAGATTCCTGTGCATTTTGGGACATTTGTCCCCTGGCCAGCACCCATGACTGGGCAATCCAGGGCCTACAGGACATTGTGGGGCTGGCTCCTTCAGGGATGTGTTGAAGAAAGCCAGCTGATCTCCTGTGGAAGGAATGTAGGCAGAAGACCAAGCTGCTGCTACAGTCAAATGATGGTGGTTAGGACTCCTTGCATTCTTTGGTGACTTCACTAGTAGGGCAGAGTGCTAGCTCCTTATGGCTGGGACTGGGTGGGATAGACACACTCACTACCATGGTGGCTGGACACACTCACTGCCATGGAGCTGGCATGCACATAAGCCTGGCATGCCTCCCTGAGCCACTGCTGGGCTGCCCCTTCCCACTGTGTGGCAGTGACTTACAGTACCCTCACCATGGTGTCAGGGTTGGGTTGGAAGAGACTAAGTGCTCTGTGGGCTTGTTCTGCCATGAGATAAAGTGTGCACTGAGAACAGAGCAGTCCAACTATTATAGGTAGAAAAGCCAGCTAGACATATGTTGGCAGATTGATAGGGCCGGCTCTTGAAAGACTTGCAAAAAGGACATCCTCAAAGGTCATCACCATCAATGAAAAACTACACTTCCAGATAGCAGTGACCCAGCAGACCTCATTCTCCCGGGATGGAATGTCAAAATCTGGATCCGACCCCTGCCTGGAAATGCAATGATAGCAAATTCCCCAGACAGTGGGGCAGGACTTTGAACCACCTGGAGGAGTCTGCTGACAAAAAAGACCTCTAGGGCTTGATTTCTCATTGGACCTTATTCAATCAAAGTTGCTTAAGTAACTATGCTTGTCATTTACCCATTGGTTAGCCATGGTTTGCCCATCTCTTTCAAATCTTATTAGAAGCCCCCACTGTACTCATTGGTTGATTATAGCCCACCTACCTTCTTTGAATCTCATTGGTGACCCCCACTTTTGAACCCACACCACCTCATGATTTTAGTCCATAAGATTGCCTTGGAAAAAGCAATTCTGGGTTATCCACTGTCTGTGTTCCCTCATCTGTGTCTCTTAAGGCAGAAGCTTTCTCAAAATTTTCCTACTTAAACTTCTGTCATTCCTAAAATTCATTCTTCGATTTTTAGAGAACAAGAACTCACATTTCAGGTGGGATTTAGGCCTTAACTCTCCTGTGTCACAACTAGGAGTGACAGGATCTTCCATCATTATAGTGATTTTTGTGTTTGACTACATCCAGGGTTGTCAGAAGCTTGATGAAACAGGTCTGCTGGTGATGGCCCATCACCTTAATGTGAATTTGCAGATATTTTTGGAGATTAGTTCAGAAGTATGTGTTATGTGTGAGCCATGCTTCTCCAAGAAGACCAGCAACACTCATGTAATAAGCAAGGGCACTTTAATAGCACAGCATGCAGTGGGTCTACCAACACCAGATTGGAGACCTCGTGGAGTGGTTTTCAAGCTCTTTTGAAAGGCAATTGTAGGTCATAAAGAGGAAGGGGTAGGGTCACATACAGGAATAATAAAAATTGGCTAACATTTTAAAACTGACATACTTGTCAGGTGGTCATTGGGAAAGGAGGAAAGGAGGATAAGAGATATAGGGTCATCTTGTGGGAGGGCTAAGTAGGCTTGAACAAAGGGAGTCTTGTCTTTGGTGGGAATAGTTCTGGTAGTTAGCTCACTGAAATGCTATTTCCTATCCCATTCTCCATGAAGGTTGCTGTTACTTAACAATCTTGTTAACTTGCTGCACATGCAACTATTCTGGGAACTTTACACAATGCACAAGTTGTCTTTATAGATTACATATCATATTGACAGGATGTTCTTGCAAACTACAGAGTTTGTTTACAATTTAAAGCATCAGATGGGGGTGACTCACAAAATGATTCTTTGGTTACAACAATGTTAAAATCTGAGATGTGTTGTGTGTCCTCTGACCAGAATGTAAACTCTAGGCATATTTCCATTTGTGATTAGAGGTCGATGTGCAATATTTTCATGGAGTTCATTTTTCAAAATAAGTAAAGAAGTGTTTAATTTATAGAAAAATGCTAGAAAGGATCTGAACATCCATTAATGGAGGGCAGTTAAATAATGATCAGTCAGGCCTCAGTGTTACATGGTTCATTGCTACTAAGTGGCAGTGGGGAATTGCACACAGTGATCATGTCTTTTGTTGGAGGGGGAGTATTTGCTCTGGAATCTGCCTGAGTGTATGTGAGGAGGTGTATGGCTCCTTCAGGCCTCTCTACTGGGGTGGCACCTGGGGACAGACAGGAATTGGTGTGAATAGATCTGAGACATTCTGGGCATTCCCAATGGGGTTGTGGCTTCTTTTACACAATGGTGGCCTGTGAGCCAATGATTTCCATTGAAGCAGACTAAGCTGATATAGTTTTCCTCTGCCCCTCTCCATCTGTTACTTAGGATATGATGGATAGGAGCAATCAGCTGGTAGTAAGAGTGAAGTTAAGCTTACAGCAGACCAATGAAGATGAACTGTCCTTCTTGAAGGGTGACATCGCCATGTCATTTGTGTGGGGAAAAAAAAGGCTGTTTGGAGGGCATGCATAATGTCAGAACTCTGGTTCACCTGTGTAAGAGATCAAGCCAAGTGGTGAGTGGCCAGGCCTGCTGCTTCTAGGGAGGAAGGAAGGAACATGTGAATTGATATGTACCCTTCCTTATGTTGGGCTCTACTGTTAAAAATTGGCTTTGTGCTCCATCATGATATTTTTTTTTCTTTTTTTTTTTTTCTAGTTGGGAATCAAACTAAGAACCTTGTGCTTGCCAGGCAGCATGGTGCCACTGACCTACATGCCCAGCTCCCATCCTGATATTTTTCAGACAGAGAAATATTTCAAACCTGTGAAATCTTTTTTTTGTTGTTGTTTTATTTTGTCTTTGAGTCAGAGTTGCTGTGTTGCCTAAGATAGTCTTGAACTCTTGAACCCTTGTGATCAAGTGTGCTTCTGCCCCGACCTGCTGGGTAGCAGGAATGTGGATGCACACTGTCACACCTCATTTTCACTTTTATAGTTGCAGTTTCACATTAGGATATATCTTATCCTTCTCAAGGCCAAGGTCAAGGGTAGAATTGTCCTATGTAGGCTGTGTTTAAGTTTTATTAATGTGAGTACTTTTGTCAGTCATGTGCAGGAGGATAATTGTAGCATGAGAACTAGCAGAAGAAATCAACAAATGGGATCTCATCCTAATTTCTGTCATTTCTTTGGTACCAGCCATCATATTTAAATGCACCTCTTTCCTTGTGTTGCTATAATTGACATTGGCTTACTCTGTCTTACTCAAGACTGGCATTTGAGCTCATCTTCTAGTACTGTTCTGTGTACTATAAGTCTCTGCCTTGTTTTCAGGCAGCATAGTATGGTTCTTACAACATGATGGGAGCATTCTCTCTGAGGCTTGTGGTTTGGTCTCTTTCTTCTGGCTGTGGCTGTGGAGGTTCTGTAAAGCTGGTTACCGTGTGTCTGGCACTACGTGTTGACAATGGCAATTTGTCAATTGTGGTGTACTTTTAATAAATATAATGAGCTCAATCCATGAATACATTCACTATAAAACCAAGGAGGTTTAAGAAATACTTCTATTTAGGGATTAGGGAAAAAGTACAGAGACAGAAAAAGTAGTTTTACTTTAATCACTTAACATGTCATCACCAGAAAAACACAGCACAGGAGCAGCACTACTGCTAATGGATGCAAAGGCAAGCCGAGGCAAACCTAAACTTCTTCACCCCTTATTTATCCTTACTGTAGACAAAAGCAGCACCAAGGCAAAAGGCAGACATGGACATTGTAACTGGATGTGCATGGTCTCAGCTCTGGCCAGAAACCAGGGCTGGGTACATTATTTTGAGAAACTTTTAGCATCTTTGATAATAACAAACTCTGTTTTTAAC
>PVIC010012158.1:0-32953 GCA_004025085.1 Thryonomys swinderianus | reverse complement strand
ATACTAGAATCATTACACATAACTCTGTGCTATTAGAGACTCTGAAGTCCTAGTTGCCTCCTGCTGTTCTGTACACAGAGTAGAGCAAGCAGTACACACTGGATTTATGGAAATGAATGTGGACTCCTGGTCAGCGGAGGCCCACTGTCTAGGGCCGTCCACACTGACACAGGAGCCTCCGGCTACTCGTGGCTACTGACATTCACATTTAAATAGAACCAAAAAGCACCTCCTGGGCCGGAGATTTAGCTCAGTGGTTCCGGCGCCTGCCTAGCAAGCACAGGGATCCATCCCTGGTAACCACATACAACAATACGTGGTGACCCACACCCACCAGCAACCAATACCACACACCACAATGCCAGGCATGGTGGCTCATGCCTGTAATCCCAGCACTCGGGAGGCAGAGACAGGAGGACTGCTGAGTTCGAGGTTTGCCTGGGCTCCATAGTGAGCTCAGGGCCGGCCTGAACTACAAAGTGAGTCCCTGTCTCAAAAAAGAAGAAAAGTGCTTCCTGAGTCACACTGGCCATGGTTTTACATAACCAAATATAATAACCACCAAATCCCAGCAGCCACTGTCCCAGGTGGGCAAATGTGGCACAAGTGGCAATGCCACAAATACTCTACTCAACAGCAGAAACGAAAGGCCTTGCAAACAGTTCAGTCCATTTCCAGTCAGTTTCCTTTCGTGTAAAATGGGGTACGCGCTTCTCCGGGATGATCTCAGATTTCAACAGGAGGCTTCGTAAACATCCTTTGTAACAGTGTTGGTGAACTTGACACGTGTGCTATTGTGTTTTCTCTTTTCAGACAAAAGATGTTAATGTGTGAGTGGCTTTTTCTAAATTAAAACCTCAGCATTCAAGTTTAATCGCAGCATTGGCACTTTGAGATAAATAAGGAGCTTTGGCACTTGGCCTTTAAATGGTTCGCCATCGCTACCGTACAACTGTGGTGATTATATTTTGATGAAGTACTAAAATTACAGTTACAGACTGTCGATCACAGCCAGATCTCTGTCAAGTGGATTGGGAATTCGCTGTCGGCTGTGACGAGGAGAAGTCTCACTGTGGGGCAGACTGTCCTCGAGCGCTGGACTCCAAGAGGGACACAGAGAAGCACGGCGTGTTAGGAAGAAGCGCGGGGCAGTGCAGGGGCCACGGGGCCCAGATCCCCAGCGAGGACAAAGGAGACCCCGCTGGGACCAAGAACAGGACGACCGACTGGAGAAAGTCTCTGACCGTGTGGGCGTGGAGAGGACTTGGAGACCTTTATCAGGGTAAGGACCAGGTGTGTCCGTTGTGCTGCCGAATGTGTGCGCATTCTGTGTAGGTGTGCATGTGGCTTTTGGGGACAGGGTTCCATTATGTACCCCTACCTGGCCTGGAACTCCTGAGATCTTCCTGCCTCAGTCTCCCAAGTGCCAGGATGACAGGTGTATGACACCATGCCTGATTATGCAGAGAGTTCCCAGCACTCCTGGTACCTGTGTCAGAGCCTGGGAAGCCCCGGGCCTCGCTCAAACCGCCCCCCCCCCCACAGTTCAGAGGGGAGACTGGGGTCTGTACCTGCATCTCCACTCAGGCCCAGGTGGCGAGGTGGGGCTGCCACTGGCCAGGACTGCACTTTGGAGCCACTCGCTCTAACATTGGTGCTGGAAAAGAAGGGGTGCTGCACCCCAAGGGGGACCAGAGCCTTCAGCCTTCCAAGCCAACTCAGCAAACCACACCTGGAGGCTTCCAGACAGCTTGCTGCCAGCTTGAGACACCAGCAAAGGCTCAGGGTCTCCACCAGGCACATCCCTGCCCTGCCACCTTTTAAAATCAAATTCCCGCTTTTCACAGTTACACAGGTAAAAGGTGGCACCACGGATAGAGGAGACTTGCTGGCTGCCTGGTCTCCCCTAGAGCCACCCCTGGTAACAAGAGAGTGGCTGCACAGGAGGGGCCGTGGCCCAAGACAGCCCATATCAGTGTGGCGACCAGCAAGAGGACTCTGGCAGTGGGACTGTGCTTCTCGCCTTATTGGTCCAAAGCTACCTTGTGGTACCGAACATGAGTCAGAGTTCAGCCTTCCCTCCCCAAAGCCCAATCCTTCACCCCAAGGCTCCTGCCTCAACTGTGCCAACAGCCGGGAAAGCAACAGTCAAGCATGGAGACTATGCCAAGAAACATCAACCAGCCTGTGGATGACCAAGTCGAGGTATACCCCTGAAGTACACACTACTGAGCAAAGAAAAGGAACAAAAAGCTGACAGACATAGTGAGGGAACCTCAGAATCCAATGTTGAGGAAGTGAAGCCAGGCACAAAAGGCATCCTACCATGCAGAAGCTAAGTCTAACCTATAGCGACTCAAAACAGATCAGTTCCTCAGAGGTGGCTATTAACAGAAGGAACACCCCCAAAAATCCAGTGGAATGAGAAGATAGTTTAAAATATTCAAAAATATTCTAGAATGTTCTGGAATATTCTGGAAGTTTGGGATATTCTAGATCTTGGTTGCCATTGTGATTGGATAACTATGTACATTTGACTGAATATGTATAGTCTGTGGATTCTATTGTTAGTAACCACAAACAATGGAATCCTAGAAACAAGAACCAACTGCTATCTTTGGTTTTGTGTTCACCCATTTCCCACCATCCTCACAAATGTAACACAAATTGCCCCGGGGAGGACACTGTAACACCAGGGCAAACATGGGAAGGAGACCATCAAAATGTTTACCCTGGTTTTTGGTAGGTTTTTTTTGTTTTGTTTTGTTTAGACAGGGTCTCACTTTGTAGTTCAGGTTGGCCCTGAGCTCACTACGGAGCCCAGGAAAGCCTCAAACTCATCAATCCTCCTGCCTCTGCCTCCCAAGGGCTGGGATTACAGGTGTGAGCCACCACATCCGGCACTGTGGTATGTGGTACTGATTGCTGGTGGGTGTTAGTCACCACGTCCAGTATGTTGGGGTTTTTTGTTGTTTTTTTGGGTTTTTTTTGAGACAGGGTCTCACTTTGTAGTTCAGGCTGGCTCTGAGCTCACTATGTAGCCCAGGCAAGCCTGGAACTCAGCAATCCTCTTGCCTCTGCCTCCCGAGGGCTGGGATTACAGGCGTGAGCCACCATGCCCTGCACTGTGGTATGTGGTATTGATGGCTGGTGGGCGTGAGTCTCCACGCCCAGCATTGAATGTGGTTACTGGGATGGAACTCAGGGCCATGTGCTTGCGAGGTAGGCGCCGGAATCACTGAGCTAAATCTCCAGCCCGCACCCAGTCTTGTTATATGTGGCTACCAGGGATCAAACCAGGGACCTTGCGCTTGTCAGGCAGGCGCCAGAACCACTGAACTAAATGTCCAGCCCATGTTTACCATGTGTTTTGCTGTGAGGCTATGGTAGTTATTTTTCTGAACAAATAAACTTCAGAAAAATAAGTTGGAAACTGGTAAAATGAGTGTGATACTGAGATCAAGACACTCCTGGCCTGGAACTACTGAACCCTAAGAGCCCGGTGTCTTTCACTTCTAGAAACTCTGATCTTTGGAACAGCCACTCTATTTCGTGCACATTGTACCAAATTCCTCTGACTGCTGAGTGAATATTGACTCTTTAACTTTTGTTTATACTTTAGCATCTTTCCTCGGTACAGGTAAGAATGTATGTTATGTCTCTGTGCATCTGATTCAAGAGTGTTTTATTTTCTTTGTAGTTCTCTCTCCTATGTCTCTTATCAATTCTTTTTAGTTTTGCACATTTAAAAACTTGTTTAAAAGGAATTTAACCTTTTGTTTTCACTGCAACTCCTCTAGATGTGACAGCACACATCTGTAGTCCCAGGTACTCAAGAGGCTGAGGCAGGAGGATCGCTTGAGTCGAGCTGATCTCAAACTTGTGACTATCTTCCTGCCTCAGCCTCCTGTGAGAATGACAGGTGTGCACTGCTACACCTGGTTTAAGCATGACCTTTTTCTGCGGACCCATGATCTCTCTTACCCACAATGCCAATGTCTCCAGCTAGGATCAAAATGAGTTCCCCTTGCCTGGGTCTTCCTTCACACTTGCTGTGTGCAGACTTAAGCCCCCGCTTTTTGCTATGGCTACGTCTGAAAGTTCGTCTTCCTAAGGCACAGTACTAGAAGCTCACGGGTAAAACTGACATCAGCACTTGAGTCAAACTCAAACTCCTACAAGAACTGCTAGTACAGGTACTAAGTCATTCCACAATTATATGCATAAAAAGCCAGGTGGAGCGATGCACGCCTGTGATCCCAGACTTGGAAGGCTGAGGCAGGAGGACAGCCACAATTTGGGTACAACCTGAGCTATACAGTAAGCTCAAGGCCAGCCTCGACTACATACCGAGGAGACCCTATCTCAGAAAACAAAAACCAACAAACAACGTAATTTCCACAAAAGCGAAATGGTACCAATTAAAGTGGGAACATCACTTTTTTTTTTTTTTTTTTTTTTTGCAGTACCTGGATTTCAACTCTGGCCCTTGCAAGGTAGGCGTGGTGCCGCCGAGCTAAACCGCCAGCACAGGTCATCCCTATTGCTTACGACAAGCTCTGGATTCCTCGTGTTTCTAACACTGACCTTTTGTGCTTTTCACAGAAAACACAAGCCTTTGAGTTTCTGGAATTCAGAATGTTTTGAGTACTGTGAAATTTAACATCATTGGAAAAGAAATACATTCTTTTTGGGTTTTTTTTGGTTTTTTTGCTTTTTGGAGACAGGGTCTCGCTTTGTAGTTCAGGCTGGCCCTGAGCTCACTATGGTGCCCAGGCAAGCCGCCGCAAACTCAGCAATCATCCTGCCTCTGCCTCCCGAGTGCTGGGATGACAGGCGTGAGCCACCACGTCCGGCACTGTGGTATGCGGTGTTGATTGTTGGTGGGCGTGTCTCCACACCCAGCATTCTATGTGGTTACCGGGGATCCAACTCAGGTCCTTGTGCTTGCCGGCAGGCGCTGGCACCACTGAGCTAACCCTCCGGCCCAGAAATACATTCTTTAAAAGAAAAAAATTGCAAATCTTGAAAGTATTTTAACCCCAGAAAGTCACTGAAGGAGGCAAACTGCCAACACTGACGAAAGCGAGAAGTGAGACATAAACTGCTGTGCCTGTCACTGGGTCCCCTGAGAGCCAAAGAGCAAAGCTGTTACCTTCTTGTCAAGCACAGGCCCAGATGCAGGCGGAGGAGAAATAAAATAGGACCCAAAAGAGGCCAGAGACGGGCCTGCTCACTGGTCACCGGCCCGACACGATGGGATGGGAAGCAGCGCCGAGTGAGACCTCTATGCTTTTTGGTTGCTCCACGCAGAACACACTATTTTCAACAGACATCATTAAACAAACATCATAAAAATGATTGTTTGCAGCCGGGCGTGGTAGGGCACACCTGTAATCCCAGCGCTCAGGAGGCTGACCAAGGACTGCTGTGAGTTCGAAGCCAGCCTGGGCTACACAGCAAGTTCAAGACCATCCAGACAACATACATCATGAGACCTTGTCTCAAAGAAATCAATAAATAAAATTATAAAAATATAAAAATTCCAACAGCACGTCCTCTGACCCAGTGACTTACTTCAAGGCAACTGTGTTATAAAAAGGTTCATATAGGGCCGGGGGGTTAGCTCAGTGGTTCCAGTGCCTGCCTTGCAAGCGCAAGGTCCTAAGTTCGATCCCCAGAAACCACATACAATGCTGGACATGGAGACTCATGCCCACCAGCTATCAATACCGCATATCACAATGCTGGGCGTGATGGGTCACGCCTATTATCCCAACACTCAGGAGGCAGAGACAGGAGGATTGCTGAGCTTGAGGCTTGCCTGGGCTCCATAGTGAGCTCAGAGCCAGCCTGAACTACAAAGCGAGACCCTGTCTCAAAAAAAAAAAAAAAAAAAAGGTTCATATACCAAAGTACCTACACTACTTGCCTCCACAGGAGAGAGGTTAAATCACTTCAGACTGAAGGCATTCTATGCATCTGAGAAAGAGACCCCCAAGACTTATGAAGAAGAGGAACAGCCCTCCCGGTACCCCACGGCTTACACGGAATTCTGTGAATTTGCTTTAATACACACTGGAGACATAAGCACTATAACACTGGCCCTCAGAGGAGAGTGGCCAGAGGCTGGCGTGGGAGAGAGATTTGTAACATGTTTATACAGTTTTCACCCTTCCAACTTCCGCTCCCAGATTTCACTGGTAACTTTTTAAATAAATAACATGTAAAATGAGGAAAGAAAAATGTAAAAACACATGAACACATGAACGTGGCTCACTTGGCAAAAGGAGAGAGACCCATGCCCACTGCGGCACAGAGTCACACAGAGTCGCACGGCCCCCTTTGTGCCAGGGTGACCACTCAGCAGGACCCCAGACTGGGCGTCTCCGGAAACACAGTGGGACTCGAGACTCCGAGTTAACCACATCGCGACCCCGGCCAACCACAGCCCGCCTTAAGAAACCAAGACAGCACAAATCTACAGAAAAACAAAATCTGTCGCTGCTCATGCTGGCCATTTTATGTGTTCATGTGTTTATTTCCCAACGTCGAGGGTGAGAAATCCTTGTAACAAGGTATCCGCACGGGAAGGTGCTTGTTGGGCATGGTGTGTTGCGGTCAGCCCGGTGCTGAGGACACTTCTGGAACAAAGGAGGCTTTTCTCAGCCCGTGGTCACTCTGTGAGAGGGACAGGCGGCCTTCCCGAAAGGGCCACACCCTCCCCGTGTCCGGCTGGAAGCGCACGGGCCGGCGAGGTTCCTCCGCGCTCCCGGGCTGAGCGGCTGCTCGGCTCGCCGCGCACTGCCACGCACTCACGGCGCAGCGCGATGTGCACAGCACCTGCCTGTGAGCTGTCTCCTCCCGGGGAGCTGAGGCAGGAAACCGGCCAGGGGGAGAGAAACTAATCCTTCCGTGCCGCCCCAAGGCTGAGGCAGCGGCGCTCTGGAGCGCGGTCTTCCCCAGGCCGGTCGGGACGCGCCTCCGGGACGGGCGTGCCAGAGCAGGCGCGAGTGCCAGTCCGCGCAGGACCCTCCGCTCTAGCGCGCTGAACACGCGAGCGAGTCCCGCGGGTCTCGCAGAGCGGGGCCAAGTTCCCGCGCTGCCAACATCCGCGGCGCTCTCGGGTCACCAGCCACGTCGCCTGCGGCTGGACACGCACGACGGGGAGGCTGTGCACGACCCCGCGTGCAGGGGGGGAGTCGGGGCGAGCCCCCCACGCCCCGCCCCGCGCCCCAAGGTCACCCGGCGCCCCCTCGCGGCCGCGCTCACCAGAACAGCACGTTGGCGCCCGCGAAGCCCAGCAAGCTGCGCAGCGGCCTCTCCCAGCTCAGCAGCTCCCGGGCGCGGCAGCCGAGCCACAGCCCAGGCTCCCCAAGCAGTCGGGCCACGGCGGCGGCCGCCCGGCCCGCGGCCTCTTGCTGCCCCTGCGCGTCGGCCGCCGCGCATCCTTCCCGGCCCGGGCACCCAGGCACCGCGCTCGCCATCTTCGCCGCTGCAGCGGGGACGCGGACGCGGGCGGGGACGCGGACGGGCGCGCGGGGTGCGCACGGCCGGCGGCGGGGTGCCGTGACGTCAGCCCGAGGGCGGGGGCGCCGCCCGGGAAGTGGGTGCGGTCAGCCTCGGGGGCGGGGCGCAGGCGCCCGAGACCGCGGAAACCAGACTGACGCGGGGATGCGCGTCTGTCACCCCGAGCCCCCGAGGCTGAAGCAGAAGGATTGCGGCGAGTTCGAGGCCAACCTGAGCTACACGGCGGGACCCTGTCTCAAAACAAGCCGACAGAAGAAACCCATTCCCGCAGTGTTCCATAGTCCTCGTTTAGGTAGCCAGCCTTTGTGCACACATCTGTAAAAATTCATGGATACGCTGAGGCGCGTGCCGGTTCCCGCGCGTACCTTAAAAAGGGGAGATTCCCGAGTTTACGCTGAGGTTTGCTGAGCAGCTACTGGGCACCCAATGCATACTCAGCTCGGAGGATGTGGCTTCCACCACAGGAGCCCACAGTCCTAGGGGCGCAACGCAGTGGTGGGACCATCACCAGGCACGAAGAGATTCCTCATTTAAATTACTCAACCCGAAACGTGAAAATGGATGTACCCGGGGACTAAAATGTTCAGTGAAGGGCCGGAGACTTAGCTCAGTGGTTCCTGCGCCTGCCTAGCAAGCGTAAGGTCCCTGGTTCGATCCCTAGTAACTACATACAACATCAGATGTGGCGAGTCACACCCACCAGCAATCAGTACCACACACCACAGTGCCAGTCGTGGTGGCTCAGGCCTGTCATCCCAGCCCTCGGGAGGCAGAGACAGGCGGATTGCTGAGTTTGAGGCTTGCCTGGGCTACACAGTGAGCTCAGGGCCAGCCTGAACTACAAAGTGAGACCCTGTCTCAAAAAATAAAAATGTTCAGTGAACTAAATCAGATGCACAGACTTGATTACCTCATAATTCTCTACGACAAATCCAAATTATTTATTACCAAAAAGCAAAATAAAGACTGAGAGGAAGCAGGGAAATAGAGCCTTCTCAAACAGGAAGGGGGCAGACTGAGGGGTGGAGGGAGATGGAGCCAGGCTGGTGAGGGGAAGGGAGGTGAAGATACTAGGTCTGGCGCATGTGTACTAAGTGCAAAAATTTGAAAATAACTACTCATTGGGTATCTGGGATTGGAAAAGGGGTGGAGGAATGAGGTGACTGAGGATTGGGGGCCAGATGGCTTCCACCTCGACTTGTAGGGCCCAGGCAGTGCGTGGGGGTGGGGTGCGGCCATGGTCTGGGGTTCAGCGTGGAGTTGGAAGGATGGGCTTCGAGAAGTGACCTCAGGAAGGCCTTGAGTGATCCACCGGTGATGGGCAGTTTGGGTTTTTATTTATTTGAGACAGGGTCTCACTGTGTGCTTCAGCCGGCCCAGAACTCACTGTGTGCCACACACTGGCCTTGGCCCTGCACATTCTCCTGCCTCAGCCTCCTGAGTGCTGGAATGACAGGCTGCATCGTTATGCCCGGCAAGAAGGTTTTTTTTTTTTTTTTTTTTTTGCTTTTTGAGACTGGGTCTCACTTTGTAGTTCAGGCTGGCCCTGAGCTCACTATGGTGCCCAGGCAAGCCGCTGCGAACTCAGCAAGCCTCCTGTCTCTGCTTCCCGAGTGTTGGGATGACAGGCGTGAGCCACCACGTCCAGCATTGTGGTATGCGGTGTTGATTGTTGGTGGGCGTGTCTCCACACCCAGCATTCTATGTGGTTACCGGGGATCGAACTCCGGACCTTTCGCTTGTGAGGCAGGTGCTAGAACCACTGAGCTAACCCTCCGGCCCGAAGGTTTAGGTTTTTAACCTGACATTTCCAACTTGCCGTTTCAGCAGTATCTGACACCTGTGTGGAAAGAGGTCTCGGAACCAATGAAAAAGTAATGTGGAAACAGTGGAGGTATTTTTGTTCCACAAAAGGCTATCTTTTCGTGATGTGGGTCCTTCCTCTGGCCCTAGCTGAAGCGCTTCGGTAAGATAAATGGTGCTTTACCGTTTGGCCATTGCTTAGTTCTTGACCCCATCGAACAGGGGCTGCGGTTTTCTGACATCCCTGGCCAGACATGGGCCGCTCTGGGGCCCTGGCAGCGCAGAGGAGAGGGCACCAGGGTCCCCAGTCACGGCCGGTGTGTGGATGTGCTCCCCAAAACGCGCCTGCAGAACCCCTCAGGCTGCTCCCTCCTTACTGCCCTCAGGAGCCCTGAGTAGCAGGAGCTGTTGACAAACAGATGCGCAAAAGCTAAGCTGCAGGCGCCATGGGGGGCTGGCATCTTTCTCTCTATCTCTATCTGTCTGTCTGTCTGTCTGTCTATCTCCCCCCCCCCCCCACTGGAGAAACCTCCTTTGCACACAGGGCTGTCTGTGCCTTGCTGTGACCTGCCCTTTGCACCTCTGACCTCTGAGGACTCGAGCGCCTGTGGCAGGCCGGTCCTTCGCCTCCTCAGCTCTGTCACACTGGAGCGATGCCCTCAGTGCAGGAAGGTCGCGGGGGGCTGCCGTGCACGGTCCCGGCTTCAGGAACCCACGACACTCGGGACTCCTGTGGCCTGTGGTGACCGTGCTGCTCAGAGCCCCTGCTGAGTTTGCCCGGCTGGCTGTGGGCGGAGCCGGCGATCTGATGGGACCCTGAGAGCAGCCGGCGGGACCCAGGAAAGCCAGAAAGCCACGGACCGATTCCAGGGCGCGGCGCGGGCCGTGGCTCGGAGCGCGCAGTGTCAGGACGCTCTCGGGACCTCTCCCCAGGAGCCCGCCCGCCTGGTTCTGCGGAAGCCCGCGGAAACCTGTGTCACGGAGAGGAGGATCGATAGTTAACGCCCACTGGAGTCTCCGCGGCAGAGGGCGGCCCAGCCGACACTGCTGCCTTCCCCTCGGATGGTCCTCATGAGGGACCCAACCCAGCCTGGCGGGACCCCTGGGTTGTCCCTACGAGCCGCACACTAGCGTCTTCGTGCGTTGCTAGTTTTATTAAAGCACTTGACTGTGTGGTGCGCTCCTAACCCACTGTGTTCCGTCACAGCGCCGGACGCCCAGGCAGCCGCCTCCAGGTGCTGTCCCTAGGAAAGCTGTGACCCAGCAGCGGTGGAACAAGTGGAAACGAGACCATCCTCTCTCGTCTCTCCGTCTCTCCGCCTCCTCTGACCTGGTTCCAAGGCCCAGCCGGAGCCGGCTCCCGGAAGGAATCCGCCGGGTCCCTGCTGGGCTCTGGGCGTGCCCTGACCAAACAGGGGCAGGTTCTACGCACCTAGCGCCCTCTACCCGTGGACGTACTCGCCAGAACGGACAAGCTCTCACCCGCAACGTGGCTAGCTGTTTGGGGACCCTCACTCCTGTATACCCAAAAGGGAATATGTTTTTAAAAGATCGGCACCAGCTGTGTATTCCAGCCCGATCTTGAACTCATAATGTGGCCCAAACTGACCTCAAATTTGCAGTGATCCTCCTGCCTCAACCTCCTAAATGCTAGGATCATAGGTGTAAAGCACCACACCCAATTTCCAAAAATGATTATTTTAAGGATTCAAAATGTTTCATTAAGCATGCCTGTGATCCCAGCATTTTTGAGAGGCTGAGGCAGGAGGACTGCAAGTGTGAGCCCAGCTTGGGCAATTTAATTATTTAGCAAGACTGCCTAAAAGTAAAAAACAAAAATGCCAGGCATGCTGGCTCACACCTGTAATCCCAGCACTCGGGAGGCAGAGGCAGGAGGAGTGCTGAGTTTGAGGCTTGCCTGGGCTACATAGTGAGCTCAGGGCCAGCCTGAACTACAAAGCGAGAACCTGTCTCGAAAATAAAGTATAAAACAAGGCTGAGGAAGTAGCTCAGTGTGAAGGGCCTGGGGTCAATTCTCAGTGCTGGAACAAAAAAGATTAAAAAGAAGGGGCGTCACAGTGTGTCAGTCTGCAGTGGCCTAAGTTATAAATGCCGATACCTTTCGCTGGCGGTGCTGGTGCCCAGGAAGTCCCGGGACTTGGTGGCGCCCCGGCGAGGGCCTGCTTGTCCCAAGGCGAGGTGGAGGGCAGGGCGAGAGGGAGGGTCCTCTCCTCACCGTGTAAGAATCAGAGGGTGAGTGTCCAGCATGGGGCTGGACAGTCTGCCAGCGCGAGCACAGCCCAGGGTGCGAGCCGCACCCCGACTTCTGGGCCCTCCCGGGAGTTCCCAGTTTCTCCTGAGTCCAAAGCTTAAGCACTGCGGGTTTTTAAATTTTGTTTGTTTGAGACTGTGTGGACCAGACTGGCCTCAAACTTGGCGCAGTCCTCCTGCCTCAGCCTCCTGAGTTCAGGGATTACCGGCGTGAGCCACCCGCACGCCCTCTACCTCAGCCTTTCTGCTGCACCCTGCCCTGCCCGGTGGGCAGCTCTGGTCCTGATCCTCCCCTGCTGCTGCGTGCTGCATTAGTCAGGCGTTATTTCCTCTCCTGGTCACCCAGCACAAAGCCGGAAGGTGGGCTGATGGGCAGATTGCTGCTTTCCATGGGATGTACAGGACCAGACCGGAAGAAGGTAGCCATGGTGTAGCCAGAAGGCCGGCCCATGACTCAGAGACCCGCAGGTGTCCTGGAAAGGGGCACGTCCAGGCAGAGGGAGAGCAGAGGCTGGGAAGGAACCAGAGTTCCCCGGCCAGCTTGCTGCCTGCCTGGGGCATGTGTGAGTCCTGACAGGCCCTGACTTGTGAGGGTTTCACCGAAATTTTCCATCTTTCCAATGGGACAAAAAGGATGCAGTGCCCGAGCAAACCAGGCATTATGTGCACACGTGTGATCTCAGCACTCAGGAGGCTGAGGCAGGAGGATTGCACCATGAATTTGAGGCCACCCTGGGCAACATAGGGAGACCTTGTCTCAAAAAACAAAATCAGGGCCAGAGATGTAGCTCAGTGACTCCAGTGTCTGCCTAGCAAGAGCAAGGTCCCTGGTTTGATTCCAGGTAACCACAAACAACAATGCCAGGTGTGGCAACTCACCCACACCCTGGCAATTAGTACCACATACCACAATGCCGGGCATGGTGGCTCACGCATGTCATCCCAGCACTTGGGAGGCAGAGACAGGAGGATTGCTGAGTTCAAGGCTTGCCTGGGCTACATAATGAGCCCAGGGCCAGCCTGAACTACAAAGTGAGACCCTGTCTCAAAAAAAAAAAAAAAAAAAAAAGTCAAAGACAAAAGCAAATAAAAAGATACCTTTCAGGAGAAACCATGTTTTGAATGTTGCTTTTTGGTCTTTTCTCGGTGTAGAGACAAATGGTGTGGTACTTGGCTATGTATACCCTTGATTTAGAACAGCTTTGTCCCTACATAACCCTGTGGTAGACTGAAGACTATATGCAAACGCTTTTGGCCGTACAGAGCCAGGAAGCAAAAGCTCTGAGACAAAGGGGCTGAGTTTTAAACACAGTCCCACGAGCAGGACAGAGATCGCGAAGACTGTGGGTTTCTTTTCCACAATCGTTTGCTTTTAGCCAGGAAATGAGAATCAAAACACCAGTTTCCTGAGGTCCCAGGAAGCCCTTCCTGGCTCCCATCCTCCCTCAGGGCGAATCCGGGGCACCAGTCTCAGATCTAGGTCCCGGAGTCCAGCCTGGGGTCCAGGTGTCCCTGTGCTCAGCTCAGATTCCGAGCACAGCAGAAAGAGCCCGAAGCCACAGGTGCAGCCGCTTCCGCACGGGGCCCGGCTTGCCATCAGGTGCCGGTCACTGCTCACTGGGAATCAGGCATGAACTGGCACTTCTGGGCGTGATGCAACCAGCAGTCTGTGCGACACATGTGCCCGACCTCCAGCAAACTGCAGCCAGGCCGCTGCGAGCCTCAAGTGACTTCCGGACCACCAGGGAAAAGCTCAGGCTCTGGACAGCAACCTGCAGATTAGTCCATTGAAAATGGACACTGTCTCTCTATTTGGGGACCACTTTGTTTTGAGACAGAGTCTTGCAAGTCCAGTCTGACCTCGCATTCACTTTGTGGCCTCGTCTGGCCTCAAAAGCACGGCAATCCTCTTGCCTCAGCCTTCTGGATTTGGAGATGACAGACATGTGCCAGACACGTCACTTCTCCAGAGGTTCGGGAGAACAGCTGAAAGTTCCTGCCCTCTCCTGGCACAGTGGTTACCCCTGGGACAGCCACCCAAAGCCGGCTGGCCGGCTGGAGAAGGGTCACCAGTCAGCACAGACTCAGGCCCCGCTGAAAGGGGCGGGACATACTCCTGACTCCCAAACCACTCGGTGAATCCCAGGGACTTAGAAGCTCGAGCAAGAGCAAGGGGTGAGGTGTGGCGGCTCAGGCCTGTGACCCCAGCTCTCTGGAGGCTCAGGCAGGAGGGCTGCGTGAGTAGAGGCCAGCCCGGGCTATGCAGCAGGAGCTTGTCCACGGCACCTCATCTGCTCAACTCCCCAGAAAGGCCTCCCCTCCCGCATCCCACGCCACAGTCTGCTTCCTGCCAGCGCAGGGGAGGATGGGAGAGAGCCGTCCACACAGGAGGTGGCACCAGCAGCTGCTCAGACATCAGTGACCCCTGGGCCTGGGGTCAAAAGCACAGGAGAAGCAGTGGACTCTGTGCTGTCTGTCCGGAGTGAGGTGCCCAGGGTGGGTTCCTGTAACCTCACATGTCTTTGTTGTCACTGTTTTGTTGGTTTGGGTTTTGAGACAAGGTGCTGTGATGTAGCCCTTGTGACCCTCTTGCCTCAGCCTCCTGAGTGTGTACCAGACGCCCAGCTTGCGAGGTCACTCGTGGAACTTCACTTTTGTGCTCAGATCGTCCAGGTGTGGATAGCAAATTCTGCGGGTTTCCTGCTGCTTCCAGCCTGCCCACAGTCCAGGCCTGCTGTGGCGCTGAGACAGGGCTGACGGCACACTTCCGGTGTGTCAGGGCTGGCCTGGCCTGGCTCCCTCCCCCGGGCCCCCCCACTCCTTCCTTCTGCCATGACCTGAGCACTTTGCTCCGTCGCCTTCCTGCCTCCGTGCTGCTTTCCTTTCTCTCTCTCTCTTTTTTTTTTTTTCTGGCACATTGAAAGTTTATTTTGAAGATCTCATCTTTAAAAAAAAAAGTTAAACACAATCCTAGAAAAATGTTACATAGAATACCATCATTAGGTGAGTAGGGCCAATGGCTCAAAACAAAGGAAATAGTTTCTCCTCTGTGACTCTGCAGGGTGTTTCTTTTGTCCTGAAGGTTTTTGTTTTTCTAAAATCGGGGAGATAATGGCAGTTAGGCTGCTTCTTAGTCATGTAAATCTACAGTACTTAGCATTTTTCTTTGCTTCCCAGGGAGTCAGTGCAGGCAAGTCTTCAAACCTTAGCTCCATTTTTGCTATTTTCGTCTTCTTGAGACAGTCTCACTTTGTAGTTCAGGCTGGCCCTTACCCCATTGGGCTGCCTCAAACTCACAGGGGTCCTCCTGCCTCAGCCTCCCCAGTGCTGGGATAGACGGCAGGAGTGCGTGCATGTGTTGCACCTTGATCCTTTTTATTTCTTCTGCCCTCTCTTCCATCTTCTCTTCATCCAGAAACCCCAGGGCACCTTGGAGGATGGGCAGACACGAGGTCTGGAGGGGAGCATTGTAGGCTTCAGTGCAGAGCCACTTCCAGGACCTTGTTAATAATCTGCAGCACGGCCAGAGGGTTAGCTCAGTGGTTCCGGCGACTGCCTCTCAAACGCAAGGTCCTGAGTTCGATTCCGGTGACCACATACAATGCTGGGCGTGGAGATTCACGCCCACCAGCAATCAATACCACAAACCACAGTGCCGGGCTTGGTGGCTCATGCCTGTAATCCCAGCACTCGGGAGGCCGAGGCAGGAGGATTGCTGAGTTCCAGGCTTGCCTGGGCTACACAGTGAGCTCAGGGCCAGCCTGAACTACAAAGCGAGACTCTCTCAAAAAAAAAAAAAATCTGCAGCAAGGGTGAAGGCGGTGCCATGGATGGGGGGGCGACTGTCCAAAGGAGCTGCCCTGGCAAAGGACGCACTGAATTTTTTAAAAATCCACAACTCTGCTGTGACTTTCAGAGGACAAAAAAGGCGCAGGGCATGGGTGGCACATGCCTCTCATTCCAGCACTCGGGAGGCTGAGGCAGGAGGATTGCTGAGAATTGGAGGCCAATCTGTACTGCAGAGCAAGGCCCTGTCTCAAAACAAAACAAAAAGGGAAAGCTTTGCTTTGCAAGTCTGTAAGGAGCAACTGTGAGCTGAATTTGGGGTTTGAGCCTGTTTTGCAGCTGTGTCTGTAATAAGAGGTTCAGGGATCGCTGGTGGGTAACAGGTCTCCGGGAAGAAGGCCGAGTCACTTGAGAGCTCAGACACACCCCCAGCCCCAAGCGCCAGCCGCCCGACAACCTGACCTCCGGATCCACTGATCCAACACTGTGGACGGAAACATCACACCTGGCCCAAATCTTGCCCCGAAAGAGGCATCACAATGAGGCGGTTCTTCAGGGGACCTGGCTGGGTCTTCAGAGAGGTACAGGTACTCAAGCGCAGGGCCTGGAGCTCCTAGAAGATACCTCAGGAGTTTCAGAGGCAAAGCGTGCAGCTGTACTCCGACACTAGCAGAGGAGCCGGGGTTCTCTCCACAGAGGCTGGTGACTGGCTGAACAAGCCCGGCTTTTATGCTCCGGTTACAGAACGTTCTTGAGGTTAGGGCAGAGTTACACTTAGTATCATCTCATTGGTTGGGTTCAGCAATTCCATTGGTTACAGGCTTACGCTTCTCATTGGCTAGTACAGCGTACAGACTACACTCTCCACTGGTTAGAAGGCCCAGGTTTCCACCTCTAACAGGACCAAGTCTGACAACCCTTTTTAACAGCAAAGGTACCTCTAAACTCAAACTAGCCCAGGACAGTCTTCCCAAGCTCCAAGCCTCAACTGTAAAATAAAATCTGCGGAGCCCAGGCAGCTTTGCAGTGAGTACAACAAAGTTTATAAAGTTAAACAATGAGGGGGCTGGGGTGGGGGTGGGGAAGAGTCCTACTTCAGAGCCGTCCTTGAGCTTTTTACAGTGGAAGGTTTTATAAATTCAGTTTTCCCCTTCAGAGCAGCCTGCAACACCAGCAACTTGGGAAGCTGAGGCAGGAGGGTAATCCCAAGTTCGAGGCCAGCCTGGGCTGTAGAGTGGGAACTTGTCTCAAGAGGAAAAAAAACTTAAAAGTTAAAAAAATATATATGAAAATTTGAATGTAGACTGTTGGGTGGTTTTGTTGAATGAAGGCTGATTTTTACATGTGATTTTTACGTTGGTGGTGTAACAGGATGTCTTTGTTCTGTGTGGTGTGTTTAGGAGTCGAACACCGTGAAGGCAGCCGCCTGCTCCCAGCAGACGGGAAGTGTGTGCCCGCGCGCAGAGATGGAGACAGGAAGTAGGTGTGCAAGATGCGTGACCTCTATGCCCGGTCCTGGCATCCGGTTTTCACTGCACTGTTCTTTCAACTTTTCTGTGAACACAACAAAAGAATATTTTTCAGAAGCACGAGAAAGTTCTAAAAATGGCCTTTAAAGACCCTTTCCTCCTCCCTCTGCCCCAGGAGTGCCCTGGGTGGTACAGTTCTACTTCCTGTGTACGCTGGGGGTCAGTGCCAGCACCCACCAGCAAGAGAAACTCAACCTTACTTTGCCAGGACGGGAGCTTAGCTCTTAGCTGGAGGCTGGACACAGAAACCAGCCCCAGTGTGGTCTCTGACATTGGGGAAACAAAGTCTAAACAGTAAAAACTCACTCTAGCTGGGCGTGGGGGTGGCGCACACCTGCAACTCCAGCACTGGGGAGGCTGGGGCAGGAGGGTCGCCTTGAGTTCAGCGCCAGCCTGGACTACATAGGGAGACCTCATCTCGAAAACTAAAGAGGCCGAGGCAGGAGGACTACCTCAAGTTCCAAGGGACCCTGGACTGTGTGCAGAGTTCAAGGCCAGCCTGACCTGGGTAGGCTGAGACCTTGTCTCAACAAACAGAAAACAGGGTGAAAAGGTGGGAAGGCAGATTTCGAGAGCGGCCTTGACGCAGGGCGGCAGGGAAGGGGTTTGGCACAGAGACTTCAGGGAAGGAAGACGGGTGGTTGGTCTCCTGAGGTTTGCGACACACCCCAAGTTCCCAGGGAACCACGCGATGGTCCAGACCAGGCGAGCAGAGCGTAGAGCTGAGGTGCTGGACGCCAGGGGCGAGGCCAGAGAGAAGTGGACGGTCGCGGGGGCTTTGGCTGGGAGTCTTGATTTTACTCCAAATGGTGATGAAACAACAACAGAATTTCCGTGAGAAGTGGACTGATCCAGTTCTCATCTCCATCTGGACTCTGCTCTTCTCAGCTGCGGCAGAGCTGCTGACGCCCACGTGCGCTGCGTCCACGGACTTGCTGCTCTTCCTGACACGCGCAGCCAGGCGGTGCCGCACGCTGTCATCCTGCGCGCGGGAGGCTGAGGCAGGAGGGTCGTGTGAGTTCAGGGACAGCACTGAGCGGGGACAATGTGCCCACACGTGGCTCCCAGGAGCGCAGTGGCTGTGAGGGGGAGACCGTGGGAAGCGGAGGAGCGAAGGGCCCTGCGGCCCGGGACGGCACCGGCCCAGTGCCTGGGGCCGCTGACCACGGTGACAGCAGAGTTTTCTGATCCTCTTCGGTGGGAGAGAAATCGGCAAGGCTTGGGTACACAGTGAGTTGCACACACGAAGCCAAGTTTTGCTTCCCCGCAGATTCTTGGCTGCTCTGCATTTTGAGTTTACCACATAAGTACTGTAGGAATCATTCGTTATGATGGGTGTTACTAAGCTTAATTTATGAGTCTATCTGAAGAAATACTCCTTCGTATTTCTTGGGTCTTCAGACATTGTAACATAGTTCTGTTTAAATTCACTTGGAATTAGTTAAAAAACCAGGATTCTAATGAAGAATGTTCCTTGCATTACACACAGCATATTCAGGCTGTTTTTTTGTTTTCTTTTGAGAAAGGGTCTAGGTAGTTTAGGCTGGCCTCAAACTCACTATGTAGCCCAGGCTGTTCTCAAACTGTGGTGATCCTCCTGCCTCAGCCTCCTGGGAGCTGGGATGACAGGTCTGTGCCATCGCTCCCACCATGCCATCCTCTACTGACCTGACAGTGATACCACCTTTTACAAAGCAGGTGGCATTGGGACTGTGACTTCTCTGAGTTTGTTGGGTCCACTGTCATCTCCAGGGTCTACCTGTCTTTTTTCAGGGCCCACACTTGTGAATTGAATAGTGAGTCTGTGGGATCCTTCACCTTGTGTCATCTAGTTCTTCAGGATGTTAGTGGTTTGCCCTTAAGAAGTTCCCGCAGATTGCTCCACGGTTCACATCGGGCTGCAGCCCGTGCCGCAGGTGAGCTGTGGTGTGGCAGGATCCCACCTTCTGGGGATGCAGCTCAGTGGGGCTGGGCCCAGACAGAGGCCCAGGCCTGAGCACAGGACAAAGCGCTGTGACATCCTATGGGCTCCAGACCATGCATCCTCAATTTCCTCACTATTTTGTCCCTAGGAATGTGGTAATTTCATCAGATTTTGCATTAACTTCATGGTTTTTTTTTTTTTTTTTGAGACAGGGTCTCGCTTTGTAGTTCAGGCTGGCCCTGAGCTCACTATGGTGGCCAGGCAAGCCGCCGCGAACTCAGCAATCCTCCTGTCTCCGCCTCCCGAGTGCTGGGATGACAGGCGTGAGCCACCACGTCCGGCATTGTGGTATGCGGTGTTGATTGTTGGTAGGCGTGTCTCCATGCCCAGCATTATATGTGGTTACCGGGGATCGAACTCAGGACCTTGCACTTGGGAGGCAGGCGCCGGAACCACTGAGCTAACCCTCCGGCCCTGTTACGTACCTCTTTATCAAAGCAAAATAAATTGGTTTCCAGCTAAGCAGATTCTGACTGAAAACATTTTTTTTTGAGACAGGGTCTTGCTTCGTAGTTCAGGCTATTCCCGAGCTCACTATGTAGCTCAGGCAAGCCTCAAACTCAGCAATCCTCCTGCCTCTGCCTCCTGAGTGTTGGGATCACAGGCGTGAGCCACCACGCCCCGCACTGTGGTATGTATTACCAAGGATCTATCTCCAGACCTTGTACTTGTGAGACAGATGCCCAGCCCAGATTCTGACTATATTTGACAGGTATCATAGCAATGGTTATAAGAGTCCAGATCATGTGCTATGCAGCATAAAATTCACTCTGAAGGGTCATGGAACTGTCATATGGAGACCAACAGTTTATTCTTTTGTTTTTGGATTTTGAAGACAGAGTCTCACTTTATTGCTCAGGATGACCTTGAACTTACTGTATAGCCCTGGCTGACGTCAAATTTGCTGTGGTGCTCCTGCCTCAGCGTCCTGGGGACAGGGAGTACAGGTGTGTGGCACCACGCCTGGCCAGGAGTTACCCTTAACAACGCAGAATGGAGAGCAAAGAGAGGGAATGTCAATGGCCCCAGTGCCCCCCACGCTCACTATCCATGACCTCTTACGAGTGGTGGCTCTGAACACGGGCGTCCAGTCATCTCAGGTGAACGTGTGCAGTGGAGAAAAGGGGGTTCTGTGCCACGTGTGTGGTCATCGCCCGGGTCATCCCCGGAGGGCGTGTGTGCTAGCTAGCCGCAGGCACTGAAAATGTAAAAAGTCATGATTTTACCCACTAGCCGAAGGCTTGCTGGTTTAAAGCACAAGATTAACGTTTCGAGCAGGAGCTCTCTCCCGGCCAGTCAGTGAGACTTCCCCTCTGCCAGGGGAAGTACGCTGCCTTGGTGATGAGCTGATGTATCAGAATCTCCTGCTGTTTCACGTTTAGCACAATCCGAAGGACTCAGAGCTGGAGTCACAGCCTTCGCTTCCTCAGCTGCACAGAGGGAAACTCGGTTGGGCAGCCCAGGCTCTCCACCTGCTGCTCGTCCTTGTGGTTGGGATTCGCTGATCTTTCTGGCATAGTAATTTCCACTTATTTAATATGTATTTGTGCATTAATTTATGTCTCAGCTCAGACTTGGAGCCTTAAAACTCCCAGGGGCTTTGATCTCAGAGGATGTGATTATTTCTTAGATTTTTTTTAAAGATATTAAATGTTTTCAGTAACACTGTAAGGGAAAATCATTTTAAAAATTCATTTTATAATTACCTTTTGCTCCTAAGAATGCACTTTCTTATCCTTGCCTCTTCGCCAGTGTGATTCCAGCAGAACAGCCGAACACCCTCATGAGGGTGAGTCCTCCTTAGTCAGCGCTTTTGCAGCAACTTCTTCAGCTCGTCCCTTTCTAAGCAGCAGAAAGAAATCACCTTCATGCCTCTGAAAATCCCCATAGTTCACCGTGTAGATTTCTTCTCGTCCACGTTGCCAGTGCTGCTGCTAGACTTTCGGGGGGGGTTGCTTGCTTAATTTTTGAGAAAGAATCTCACTGTGTAGTCCATGCTGGTCTCGCCCTCGCTGTGAGCCTCCTGTGGGCTGGGATTACAGGCCACACCATCCGCCTGGCCCCTCAGAGGCTTTCAGAATCATCCCACGGACCTCGAACGCATCAGCAAGCCCTGGAACGGGCACTGTGGATGGAGGAGACTAATGCTGCTGTCTGGGTGGTACCGTTCTGGTGACGCGGGCTGTTAGCACTCAGGAGACCAGTGAGGGTATACAGGCCTCTTCTCTGGGCGTTCTTCTGCCACTTGCTCTTACTCTACAGTTCTTCTATTTATTTATTTATTAAGATAGGAACTCACTACCATATGTAGCCCAGGCAACCCTCCTGCCTCAGCCTCCCAAATGCTAGGATTATGGGACTGCACCACCACACAAGGCAGGCAGTCTACAGTTATATCTATTTTATTTATTTATTTATTTTTGAGACAGGGTCTTGCTTTGTAGTTCAGGCTGGCCCTGAGCTCACTATATAGCCCAGGCAAGCCTCGAACTCAGCAATCCTCCTGTCTCTGCCTCCCGAGTGCTGGGATTACAGGCGTGAGCCACCACGCCCGGCTACAGTTATATCTAAATAAAGTGTTAAAACCAGACAGTTACTTGCATGTTGGGGTGGGTACCTGTGTTCTTAGAGGGGTGGGTAAAGGGTCATATATTTTGTAACAGTTCTCCAAAGACAGTGTAACTGTTACATGGCACCAAGAGAAGCTAATAAAAACAAAACAGAAACCTGAGGCCGTGGCACATGCCTGTAGTCTTGGCACTGAGGATGAGGAAGGAGGATCGACTGGGAGTGAGGGCAGCCCAGGCTACATATCAAGTTCAAGGCAGCTGGAATTACACAGAGAGACCATGTCACAAGGAAATGAGACCAGACCAAACCCCTGGTTCTGGGGCACTGAGCACCCTCAGCCCACCTCCTTTCTAACTGGCGTGTGGCAGCCCTGGTCGGGAGTCCAGAGGAGGCCGCCCGGAAGCAGCAGTCCTCAGGTCTCCGCTGTCTGGGAGAAAACCGGCTGAGAGTGGGGAGGCCAGGGGTCTGGCGAGCTCGGACCGCTGGGCCTCCCAACCTTGGGTTCTGTGTCCACAGACTCCACCAACCACAAATTGGAAAGCAGAACAAAACTGAACCGGGCGTGATGGCTCCCAGGACTCGGGAGGCGGAGGCAGGATGCGCTTAAACCCAGCCGGGACTATAGGGTGGGACTCTGTCTCAAAAAACAAACAACATGCTAAGAAAAGAGAAAACAAAAAAACAACAAATAACCACCGCGTGTGTATGGAACAGCGTAGCCTTTTGCCTAAACACAGGATGCCAGCCGTTTCCACAGCGCCTGTCACCTCAGGCCTCGTGAGGGCCCCGAGGCACACGTCACCCCTCTCACAGACCTGGACGCCACACGGCAAAGCGAGCACACAACAGAACAGAGCCCGATGGGGCAACAGTGGCGTTGCTAAGGTCTTTTATTGTCGCCCGCGCCAGGCAGCACATGGTTTTGAGGGCCAGGGGCCAGGGGCCAGGGGTCAGGCGAACTGCTTTTTCCTCTGTGGCTGGACCTAGATGGCCCGAGTCTTTATAACCTCTCCATATAAAAATAACAGTCCAAGTCCAGGCCACTTCTCTTCTGGTCACTGGTGCGGATTGATTTACAGGTGCCTCGTCCAGACACTGTAGTAAACTCGAGATAAATATGCACACATCTGGTGGAAGCCGCAGAATCGGCATCAGGGTCCTTCTGATCTGTCCCCTGGCCCGAGGGACGGTGCTCAGCTTCCAGGAAAGGACTCAGCTGACCTGGTTCAGAAATGGGAGCCTGGCGCTGACTTCTCCCTGCTCTAAACCAGCCCAGAGCCGGAGCGAGTGTCCACACGTAGTCGTCCCGCAGACCGCGGCCGGCGGACACCGCTGAGCGGCAGGCAGCCGAGGCGACATCCAGCCGCCCGTGTAGCAAAACCGTCCCCTGCAGTAAGGAGCTAAGACGACGCGGGCCAGGAGAACACACAGACCGTGCGCACCGCTGCACGTCCGCTTCCCTTTGTGTGTAATGCTTTCGATGAGAGTGAGTCTCTTTGAACACGCGCGCGTGTGCGAGCACGGACACCAGCAATGACAAAGCACAGAGTGGACACGAGCCCCAGGGAGGCCGCCAGCAGCGCCCCGGCCGCACACACTGCCCGTCGATCCAGCCCTCGCTCCCCTGCCCCGGGGAAACCCGGGGGAGGTTAGTGCACCATGGTGGACAGAGACCCCTGCCCGGAGCCCGCAGTCGCCCCGAGGGAACAGCTCCCTTCAGCAGCATAGTCATGGTCAAGGTCGAGGCCGACGAGGGCTGGGTCTGCAAGCTAAGGCACTTCTGGCTGCTCTGGCGGCAGCGTGGCTTCTCTCCCCTTTCCTGTTTAAGGCATGTGTCACTAGAGTAGTAAAGCTTCGGAAACTGTGCAGTTAGCTGGACAGACAGCTGGACAGTACGCGGTCATGGCAGCTGACGGACCAAGGACCGGAGACTCCATCCCCCTGGGGATGGCGGGGAGCCAGGCACGTGCACTGAGCGGCCCGGTCAGGGGGCAGCGCGTTCTGACGCCGCGGCGGGAGTGCCGCCTTCACCTGGCGCTGCCCTGGCTGCTCAGCGAGCGCGTGGTGCTGTAGCGCTTCTTCACGATCATGCTGATGTAGGCCTTCATGAGCTTGGCCACGTCCACCACCTGCGGGCAAAGCACAGCACGTCAGCCACGCCGGGGCTCCACGCAGAAGCAGCAGTTGCCAACAGTGGCTACGGCTCCTGCCTGCACGAAACCAAGAGTGTGGCGGCCTGTCCCTATTCCCAGCCAGCACTCGGGAGGCTGAGGCAGGAGGATCACTCCAAGTTAGACGCCAGCTTGGGCTTTATCGCAAGACCCTTCCCTGTGGACTACCGGAGGGAAGGGACTTATTTTCTGTCAATGCAGAGTGCGCCACCTGGTGGTTGCTATGTGCGAAACTTTGATGGGTTTATGCTGTCCGACTTGGCACCTGAGAGCAACTTTCCGGGAAATGAGGTCAGAAGAGGTTGTGCAAAAGCCAAGTTCACAATCAGCCACGGAAGCCAGAATCACCGAACTCTGGGCCCCCGCTGGGTGGCCTCTGGCTGGACGTGCAGAGAACCGAGGCGGCGGACGGCTCCCACGCCAGCCACTGCTGCTGCTCCTCCATCAGTTAGTTTCCTGCCTTCTGTCTCCTGCCCTTTTTTCTTTTTATTATTTATTGGTACAATTTATATACATCTCACAATCACACATAACATCGGGGAATGTGTACCAATATACGACACAAGTTAATTCTCATTTTTACCCATATCCCTACCCACCACACCTCCCTACCCCCTATATACATGCTCTTTTATTTTCTTTCAGAATCATATTTATTCCTTCCCCTCATTCCTGGCTTTTTTTTTTGAGATGGTCTTGCTTTGTAGTTCCGGCTGGCCCTGAGCTCACTATGTAGCCCAGGCAAACCTCGAACTCAGCAATCCTCCTGCCTCTGCCTCCCAAGTGCTGGGATGACAGGCGTGAGCCACCACACCTGGCATTTGTGGTATGTGGTATTGATGGCTGGTGGGCGTGAGTCACCACGCCCAGCATTGTTGTATATGGTTACAGGATCGAACCAGGGACCTTGCACTTGCTAGGCAGGCGCCAGAACCACTGAGCTAAATCTCTGGCCCTCTCTTGGCTTTTTTGGGTCAGGTCTCATTGTGTAGCCAAGGCTGGCCTCCACCGCGGGGATCCTCCTGCTCCGGCCTCGAGCACTGGGATCACAGGCCTGTGCCGCCATGCCGGGCTCCAGTGTGTTTTCAGCAAGGGAAGCAGGAAACATCCCAAGGAGGGGATGGTAAGTGGTCGGGGCGACAGAAGCAGGCGGCGCTCACCTCGGTGGTCTCAAACAGCAGCTCCCGCTCGTCCACCACGATCTTGTAGGTGTTGGCCAGGGGCGCCCCGAAGGACAGGATGTGCTCGTACTGGAAGACCTCCAGGGGGCGCCCCTCCCCGCGCCGGTACACAGACACAGCGTCCGCGCTCACGCCCAGCCACAGCTCCTGCGGGAAGCCGCCCTCCTTGCACTGCGGGGAGAGAGGAAGCGTTAGCTGGACAGAGCCAGCCGGATGGGCTGTGCCTCGGCTTGGGCCTGGGGGGAGGGCCTACAATGGCGGGGCGGGGGGGGGGGGGGCGTGGGCCAGGGCCGGTGAGCATTGCTGGCTCACTGTGCTGGCTTCACAAGGAGCAATGTAGACCTTGTTTTTCTGGTTTTGGGGGACAGGGCCTCGATATATAGTTCAACCTGGCCTCTAACTTGCAGCAATCCTCCTGCCTCAGCCTCCCAAGTGCTGGGATTACAATGTTTCCCTCTTCTCATGGACTGGGAGAGAATGGATGTCCTGGCGCAGGACAACATGACTGCCCAGGGTCATTACCACCCTGATGGACCCAGCCAAAACCGGAACTCAAACTAGCACCCTTGGAAAAGTCACTGAGGGGCTCAGGTACGAGGCAGTGTCTGGATCTAAGGAGAAACTCCGTTTAAAGCCACCAGGCGGCAGGCAGGTGGGAGGAGGAACTGGCAGAGAACGGAGAACCGCAAACTGTGCAGCCCGGTGGGTGGGATCTTAGCTGAGCCCCACCCCCCAGCCAGGGACGGTGACTTCAAAGGGTGGATGTGGCTGTGAAGGTCTGACCAACCCACGGCTACAGTTTGCCACAGTCTTTCTTTTTTTTTTCTGGAGACAGGGTCTCGCTTTGTAGTTCAGGCTGGCCGAGCTCACTATGTAGCCCAGCAAGCCTCAAACTCAGCAATCCTCCTGCCTCTGCCTCCCGAGTGCTGGGATGACAGGCGTGAGCCACCACGCCGGCACTGTCACAGTCTTTCTTTTTAATTACCTTTTTTTAGAGAGAGAGGAGAGTCAGATTTCTTCTCTACCATTAGTAGCGAAGACAATAACTAGTAAAAAATAAAAACAACTAAACTGAAATAATAGCGATAAGCTGGTGTGGGGGTGTTGCTGTGGTCCCAGGACCCTGGGAGGCTGAGGCAGGACGGAAGTCTGACAACTTAGCAAGGCCGTGTGGCTAAATTATAAAATAAGGGCTGGAGGCACAGCTCAGTGTGGAAAGGCAGAAGGTTCAATCTCCAATATCAAAACAAAACAAACTATAAATCCCTTGGTTAAATTCCAATTTACAAAATAAATAAAAAATTACAAAATAAAAATTTTGTAAGCCCTTCAAATAGACAGTGCTCGTGGGTAAAACACAGAAAAGCACCCCAGTACACGCGGGCGTTTCTACTCTGCAAACCCCACGTCCAGAACGCTGTAGAGCAGAAAGGGAAACGAACTGTATGGGAAGCGACCTGGGGTCGTCACTGGGAGGCCTGGAGAGCTGCCCTGGCGCTACCCCAGCCAGCAGCGAGGAGGTCTGCACTAGGCACGGTGCTGCCCAGCTCGCGAGAGGACTGCAGCCTCACGCTGAACCACGCGATCTGGGCTGCTGCCTTGGGTGCTGGTCACTGGCGACAAGGGGTGAACGACCTCTGGCTGGGGCGCCTTCCATTGCTCCTTCCGTTAGGAATTTGCTGTTCTTTCCTTACTGATTAAGTTGCTTTACAATCTTTGCTTGGTTTACTGACCATGCACTAATGGTAACAGATATTGTTTTAGTGATTAAATAACATAATATGACAAAGAAAAGTAACTTCTCAAGAGTAGAAAATAGGAAGATATTTAAAGTAAAACAAAAGCTGCCCTTGAGAGTTACAGCTCGTCTTTAGCGTAAGAAACCCGCAAATTGCCTGGGAGGAAGTTTAAGAGCAGGGAGAGCACATTCTGTAGATTCTTACACTTTCCTGGAAGATAGATTTATCTCTGCATTTCCTGTGAATTAAGACTGTGCTAACTGTTGATGTTTTGCTATTATTCACCTTATTGACTGTAAAATATTTCACGTGAGCACTCTAGCTAGAAATACTACAAGAGCACTGGAAAATAAACTCGGGGTCCTGCTCAGTACCGACTGAGACGCCCTCCCGATCCCATCTTTGTCTGTCTTGTGTTTTTCTTAATCCTCACCCTCTGGCTGGCCCCGGCAAACATGGAGGGAGCTCCGCAAGCTTTGACACTTAGGACCTTCCAATTTCAGATGTGTTTTGTGCCCATTGGTGAGAGGGACCCGAACACCCCCCAGGGTGAAAACTCGAAACATATGTGGTCCCCATGTTGGGGGAGGGTTTGCTCAGCTTCTACTTACGTATCTGATTTTAAAAGAATTAAAATTGTAAATGTGGATTTTTACCAGCATTAAACAAAACAAAACAAAACAAAAACCTAGAGCTAGAGGATCCACTGACATGAAACAAAACCCAACCAAACTTGTTCAAGCCCAAGCATCTTAGCTTGGCGTGGTGCCACACACCTGTCATCCTGGTACTCGGGAGGCTGGGGCAGGAGGATTGTCGCCATGAGTTTGAAACCAGCCTGGGCTATGCAGTGAGCCCCCATTGCAAAACAAAATATCAAGAACAAAAAATCCTACCTTTGTTTTGCATTTCCCCCGAATACACAGAAAAAAGCAGAACGAAGGAGAGGCTGCGGGGAAGGCAGGGGTCCCGCCCTGCTCACCTCCACGTCGAAGAGCGTGGAGCCGTAGCCCGGCCACTCCTTGATGAGCGCCATGTACCGGGCCATGGCCTGCTCCTGGCTCAGGCCCTGCAGCCGGCGCCACTTGTCCAGCACGCCGGCGCGCACGCCGCCCAGCTCCTCGCGCAGCCACAGCTCCAGCGCCGGCTCCTCATCCGCCCGTGGGCGCCCGGGCCCGGGCCGCAGGCTGCGCCGCAGGGTGCCCTCTAGGAAGCTGGCTCGCCGCCGCTGCAGCCGCTCGCCAGGGCCGGGGCCGGCGCTGCGCGTGGCCTGGCTGACGCGCGCCCGCAGCCGCTGCAGCGAGTACAGCTCCTCCAGGGGCGGCATGGCCGCCTGCGGCGAGTGGTCGCCCTGCAGGTACTGCAGCCGCAGCGCCGCCAGCACCTGCAGCGTGTCCTCGGGCGCCGGGTGGTGGCCGTGGATGACGGCCTCGTGGGCCTGCGGGGACAGGCGCGTGTCAGGGCCCTGCTCCCGGCCGCCCTCCCTGCCCCCTTGGCCCCTAGGGTGCCAGAAACGCCAACGCCACGATCAGGACAGAAGTCAGCGTGGCGAGTCCTTGACACACTGCAGCTGCAAGGTCCACTGCACCTCGCTGCTCTCCTTTCTGGGGAGTCAGACACCGTATTCCTGGGACCCAGGTACCCGCATTTACAGCAACGCGACTCACGGAAGCGGCTGGATGTCCATCAGTGGATGAACGGATAAAGAAACCACGGTATTCACATCCCGCGGAGCACTACTTTGCCCCGAAGAAGGGTGCCCGGAGTGATCTGAAGGGAGGATGCACCTTCAGAGCACAATGCCACATGGACTAACTCAGGAACACAAGCTCTAGCGGGCTCAGTTTCTCTTATATGAGAACCCAGAGTGTAAGTTAAGAGCAAGATGAATGAATGAAAATAAGGAACGGGCCAGACCCTGGTGGAGGAGACCAGGAGATGGGCGAGAAATGGGAAGTAGACAGTGAAGGTGTGCTCGCGTGCTGGGGGAAAGTCACCCTCCCACCTGGAGACCAGGACGGAAGAGACGCCCCCAGACCCGCAGCACAGCTGGTGCAAATGGCTGCGGCTGCCACTCCCACGGGAACAGTCCTTGGGAAGCCCCGAGTGGCTTAGTTTCACTCCACACACGGGCAGGACAGACGTGGGCCTTGTCCTTTCGGGGCTCTGCCGGCCCCAGGAGACTGACGTCTCACTACGCACCCAGACCGCGACCTTCCCGCCTCAGCCTCCCCAGGGCTGGGATCACAGGCATGTGGCCCGCCGGCTCGGGCCGTCCCGAGACCCCGCACCTGCTCGAACATGAAGGCAAACTCCACGCTGTCCTTCGGCACGTTGTCCGTGTCCAGGAAGCAGTAGAGTTTGAAGTAGAATCTCCACGGCAGGTCCCCCGCGTCCGGCGTGGCGGCCAGTCTAGGGTGGGGCCAGACACTCAGGAGGGAGGACGCGGCCCAGCACTCGGGGACCACGGGGCAGACGCGGACAGCAGGGCCACACCGGCCTCACAGGGCCCTCCCGTCACTGCACAGTGACCGCCCGGAAAGCCCGCCGGCAGCAGGGCCCACACACAGGAAGCAGGCCGGCCGCCCCTGTACAGCACAGCGACCTCCATAAGGCGGAGACCCGGAAGGTGTCTGTGCTATCCAGGGGACGTGGAGTCAGAATGCAAATACGACAGTGCATTTTTTGGAGAGAGGCAGGTGCTCTCTGTGTGGCCCAGGCGGGCCTCAAACCCAGGGGCCTTCCTGTGTCAGCCTCCCCAGTGCGGGACGACAGGCGGTTAATCCGCTCTGACTGCGGGAATGTGGAAGCACAGGGAGCTGAACCCAGTCGGAACAGGGAAAGAGGACTCACTTCTCGAACTTGGCCAGCACGTCGGCCACCACCGCGCGGCTCTCGATGGCCTTGTCCACGCGGCCGTTGTGCTCAAACAGGGCAAACATGTTCCTGCTGTCCTCCATGGCCAGCCCGCGGATGAGCTTCTCCACCACCTGCAAGGCGGGTACTGTGGCTGGCGGCCGCGCCCGGCCCTCCCTGGCCTCCAGCCCCTTCCGTCCCTCCCTCGTCAAAATGAAGTGTGCTGTTTCGGCCGCCGGAGCGGATGGAGACAGAGATGTCTCTCTTAAACTGCATCAGAGGGAGAAGCTGGTGACGTCGGTGCTCTTGTCCTTAGCTGATAAATAACCCACTGTCATACACAACAGTGACTTCAGAGGAAGCCACAGAGGGTTTCAGTACCTTATCCCCCTGCCAGGGGGCTTCACCATGCTAAATTCGGAGCTGAGTGTGGTGGCGCCCACTTGTGATCCCAGCACTTGGGAGGCTGAGGCAGGAGGATCGCCACAAGTTCAAGGCCAGCCTGAACTACATAGCAGGATGGTATGTCAAAAAACTAACAAAACCATCCTGCTAAATAAAAGAAAAACGCATTCGTCTGACCCAGTGTGGGACACCCCTGCCTCAGCTTCCTCCTGGGGCGCGCCCTCACCTCCCCCGCCGTGGTGTGCGAGTTGATGGTGATCTTGCAGGAGCCCCCGCCGTGGCAGTACACTGTGGACGTCATCTCCTGCCTGCGGATCAGAGCCTCGATCTCGTCGCGGGAAGGCACGAACTCTCTGCACTTGGTCTTCTTGAGAGACTCGGAGATGAACAGCGCGTATTTTTCCATCTCGGTTCCTGGAAACTGTTCCCGGATCCTAGGAGGCAAAGGCCCACCCTTAGCCAGCTGCATTTGAAGACAGCTGAGTGTGGGGGCGCCTACAGACTTGCGCGGGGCGCCCCCCAGTGGTTCATTTCCTCAGGGTCACAGAAAGGGCTCTTTCCAGTAAGACTTTTGCAATGTTTGGCTTTTGTCTTTTTTATTGAGGGGCTCGCTCTGTGGTCCAGGCTGGAACTTGCTAAGAGCCTGAACTTGCTGAGAGCCTCCTGCCTCAGCTTCCCAAGTGCTAGGGTTACAGGCATATACCACCACGCCTAGCCTCTATGCCCACTTTCATCTGTCTCCCACATAACTAAGTATGATCAGAAATATATTCCTGTGCCTTTGACAGCCACTCTACAATTAAAACACATCCCATAACATCAAACATCACCTTGGATGCCTCACACAGATAATAAGGTTTATAAATAAAAGTAAACATTAACTAATTCAAAAAAGTAAAAGAAGTAAAAGTCTCAAGCCATGCGTGGTGGTACACTCATGTTATCGCAGGAGGATCACCTCATGGACAAGGTCAGCCTGAACGACATAGTGAAATCCAGTCTCAAAAAAACCGAAGTAAATAAATTCTTAAACGTGAAAGAAAAAAAACCTCTTAAATATTAAAACCAACAGCCAGGCTGATTGTCTGCTGTGTGACACGCCCCCAAACTGGGTTTCCCCCGAGCATGCGCAGTCCTGACTGAATAGGCCCAGCAGAAACTGAGCCGGAAGTGCCCCGCTCCAAGCCCGAGGCCCCGCCCGCCGCCCCTCCGCGGAGTCACCTCTTCAGGTGGAACTTGAGGTACTTGAGGATCCCGCGGCTGGGCAGGAAGGTGCAGCCCAGGCAGGTGAGGATCTGCCAGCTGTACAGGTTGCCCGCGCTGCCCGGCTGGGGCACCCTGGTGGTCTGCTTGATGAGCTGGCAGTACAGTTCGTCCCGCAGTGGCCGCAGGTCGTGGCCCGTCTGCAGGATGCCCTGGATGATGGGCACCGGGTCGGACACGGACTCCAGCTGCTGCAGCGAGTGGAAAACCTTGATGGCCTCGTCCTGCAGGGTCGTGTAGCCCTTGTCCTTCAGCACTAGGAAGCAAACGGTGGGTCACGGGGACGGAGGAAGCCGGCGTGGGGGGGGGGGCAGCAGCGCCTTCGCGACAGCACCCACCGGGTCCGCACACGAGGCCGTGAACCAGTGGGAAAACTGGGGTGACGCCATGTAACTCAGCTGGTTTACTTTAATACCAAGGGATTGAGGCCAGGGCCTGTGCACTAAGCTACAGCCCAGCCCTTTTTGGAAAGTTTATTTTTCTATTTTTTTAAAGTTTTGAGACGAGATCACACTAACATGCTGAGTTTCCCAGGCTGAGTCTAAACTGGGATCCTCTTCCTGCCTCAGCCTTCCAGAGCACCGAGATCAGTGTTAGTTTGTATCTCAACTTTTTAGTACATAAAGCGCTCATTTAAAAGCTGATTTACGTCTGAATAGGTTCCATACTTAGCAGTAATCCCATCACTTGGGAGGCTGAGGCAGGAGAATCATCAAGTCTGAGGTCAGCCTGGGCAAAGTATTGAGATCAAGGAACTACACTGTAAGACTATCAAAAAAGGAAACAAAAGTGGCAAGGTGCTGTAGCTCAGAGAAGAGCCAGTGTGCCTGCCCAGCATGTGTGAAGCCCTCGGTTCAATCCCTGGTAAGGCTTCCAACCTACCCACTGTGACAGTTTAACCACCCTTAAAGATGCCCAGGACCCCTAAGGGCTACAGCTGGTGTTATCTAGACGTCCCATCAAAGTCTAATGTGCTCTTATGCTGCGCTTTTGGCACTTACAGGGTCAGGGCACTCCCAGCACGCTTGCTGCTAGGAGGCGGGACCTGGCCCGGAAGAGGTGGACTGGGGGCGTGGCCTGGGAGTTACCTCCCTCCTTAGCTCCTCCCTCCACTCCCTGCTTCCTGTGCCTGCCTTGGAGCCAGCCGACTCTGGGCCAACCTCTGCAGACTGAGCCAGAATCCACCTCTTCTCCTTAGGTTGTGGGTTCTGGGTATGTTGTCTCAGCGGCAAGAAGAGGCAGCCAGGAGACTGACCCAAAGCGCTCAGCAAGGCGAGCACCATCTCAGGCCGCCCTGAGCCCTTTGACATTTGTTACTTCAAACAGCCTTTGCGCGCATCACGGAAACCAGCCCTGGCTGGAGCCCCTCCCAGGGCAGTGGGCGGACTCACAGTTGAGGTTGATGTCCCCATAGGGCAGCGGCAGCAGCGGCGAGTGCAGCGGGTGGTGCGTGTGGCGCAGGATCGGGTTGCGCTTGTAGATCTGCTCCACCACGTCGGCGTTCAGGCAGTTCTCCTGCAAGCACAGGCTGGTTACGTGAGAAAAGTGCCCCCTGCAGACGGACGCACAATGCCGGCCGCGGCCTACCTGCACCAGTGGTTTTCAAACATCTGCAATAAACCTACCGGGCGGTGGGAGGGTGATTTCAGGTTTTGTTTGTATTTTCATGAAAACATGCCTATGGTGTATGATTACATTCATTGTGGGAGGCTGGCGGATGTACAGAACACAGCTTAATTTTTTTCACAGCCCCCATCTCTTGGTCCTCTTCCCATCTGCAAGAGATCTCCCTGCTTTCTATTTCTTTTATTTTGCTCTTTATTCAGAGCTTGATACACACACACACACACACACACACACACAC